>JAUOBX010383562.1:0-10727 GCA_032360705.1 Eupentacta quinquesemita
TTTTGAAAAATTTGCTAGTTTTCGTAGTTGAGATAGACGCTTGGGCTTTAGATTCAGTGCTGTTATGTGTTGGACGTGTGTACATCAATGTATTGTGACAATATTTGGTACCTTGAAACCTATATCTTGCTTCGTTGGTAGGTCCAGAAGACCCCCAGTTCGTGAGAGGAATCTCTGGAGAAGACTCTGACGAGAAGGAGAAGAAGGGAGGAGGAATACGGCTGAGCTTTAGGAAGAAGGACAAAGAGAAGGAAGAGAAGAAGAAGAAAAAGAAGGAAGCGAAGGAAGCGAAGGAAAAGAAGAAGAAAGACAAGAAGAAAAAATCTGGTAAAGATGACCCAGAAGAAGTCGAAGGACAAGAGGAAGAAGAAGAAGAAGCAACAGAGGATCTGGGAGTTGTTCAAGCAAATGGAAACCAAGAGGAAGAAGAGCAGGTAGTGGAGGACAGTCAGAATGGAGCGATGACGGTAACCACTGCAGGGGGCGAAGCTGGAAATGAGAAAATGTCAGAGGAGGGAGGAGTGGTTGTGAATGGGGTCAATGGTGGGGTGAATGGTCTTGGAGATGGGGTTGAGAAACCCAAACATGTGGAGATCCCGGAGGAAGGATCTGGAGATGCGGGGGTTAAAGGAAGTGGACAAGAAGTTGGTGGGGGTGGGGACACCGCCAAGGAGAACAAAGATGCTGGTGACCAGAAGGAGATTGTCGTACCGGGAGAAGAGGGTAGTGGCGAGTCTTCGACAGAAGTCACGATCATCGACAGCAATGCCGTTGCTCAGAAGACATTGGAGAACGGTGAGGTCTCCAAGACTGTTGAGGAGGTCTTGAAGACTGACGAAGAGCTCCTAACGACTGGTGAGGATGTCTTGAAGACTCATGAGGATGTCTCAAAGACTGCTGAGAGCAGCGGGACCAACACTGGAGATGGAACCAGAACCCTCGATAGCAGTCTCATCCATCAAGAGGAGAATGGAGTCGCTCCCTTCGAGAAAGAAAACGGCGGCCTTCCAAACCTCCGGGAAAATGGTACTGAGGTTCCAGAGACATCCTCAAAGAAAGAGCTACCCCCCAAGCTCAAAGAGGATGCCGGCATGGAGTTTCCTGCAAAGGGAAGCGACACGGCTGGCGTCGACGAGGCAGCAGATACGGAAGACGACATCACGACTAGCATCAACACCAATGGAATCAGGGACGACGACCTCGAGAGAATTGAGGAAATCAAGGAGGACACTCGGGTGGAAGAAGTTGGGCTTTCGAAGGGCGACCAAGGTGAGCGCGTTTGCAAATTTGTGACCGGCCATGTTGAAATGAGTCGGAAGTCGCACACACCTAAAATGCTTGGAAGCTAAAAATAGCTTGAATAAACACCAACAATTTTATTTGGGTTATTGCCGGTATTGAAAAGATTATTGCCTGAACTAACATCCACATTACAAAGACACCAAATTCAATTTGAAAAGTGTACTTTCGAGGGTTTCCTTCATTTATATATCACTTTCGTCATTCTTTTTCACTCAGTTCCTAATAATCATGTTTTGGGTTTTTTCCTGATAAAAGTATTAACACCAACATCAATACATCAAGTGTTGTAAGTCATTGGAGAGCCAAGAAAATTCTCAAAAAACCTCAACTTGTTACGAAAACAACTTCAGACTCATTTCAATTGGTTGAGTCACATTCACTGACAGTCATTCAAATATTTTGCTGGTTGTACAAAAATGACAGTGTGTTGAGGTACTGTTGCACCATGGCATCTTGTCGATGCTTGTAGTCTCAGAATCTTGTGTTCTCTGGAGGCCAAACACTGTTTTTGGATCTGATAGTCAGGCACCCAAAATTAACAATGTGTCATGTTAGAAATGCATTCTTCAAGAGGACACATTGCTAATGCATACTCAGTTCTTCTAAGTATCAATGACACATTCTCTCTCGAGAAGGAAGGAAGGTCTGAGATGCATTTCTTTTGCCTTCGAATCCTCCGAGAACACTTAGGGGATGCATCACGTGAGATTAAGAATTTATTTTCTGGTGGTGCTTTGGCAATTAATACTCAATATGCAATAGTATTAGTTGCCTTAGTTTTGAAAATTGAAAATACGTTTCATACAATTGATCAGATGTACGTTATAACTCACCTAGAGTGTGCAATTCAGGCCTGACCTCTTTCTCCAAAGAAATACATAAATTCACAGGATTTGAGTCCTACTCTTTTTTCCTCCCCATAGTTGGAAGTCCCCCAGAGGATGAGAGTGAAGTGGGCGGGATCAAGGAGGGGGAGGAAGTAACTGAGGGCGAGACGCCGTCCGGTGCGGCGATGACCAAGCAAGAGCGGCGGGAGGCCAAGCGGCAGGAGAAGGCTGCCCGGAAGGTTGAGAAAGAGGCGAGAAAGGCCGGCCTACAGCGGGAGGAGAACCAGTCAAAGAGGTGGAAACAGGCGGCCACCACTATCGCCAGATCGGCGTCTGTCATCGGTGAGTTTATTGTGTTCGTCCTGTCCATTAGAGGGAGAACCAAACTCTAGACCCCATTTCAATAACTTGTGACTCAGGGTTCAATGACTGCCACTATTGCCAAATCCCTCTCGGTCATTAGTGATTTAGCGTTAGTCCTGTCCATCATAGGAACTGCTGGAGGACTCAAAAATGGACTCAGACTCGAGACCCCTCTTCAAGAACTATAGCGACTCAGACTTAGAGTTCATTGACTGAGACTCGCCCAAAGAGACTCTTGACCTCAGTCCGAGTCCTTTCCTGGTTTTGAGTCATGGAACCAGTCCAAGCAGGGGCCACAGGCAGCAACCACCAACGCCAACGTCTGTCATCGGTGAGTATTTATCGTTAGTTCTGTTCACTGTAGGCAGTGCTCGAGACCAGTCTCCAGCCCTGTCTCGATGACTCAGACTTCAGCTCGACCCAGAGGACACTGAGACTCAGCCTGAGTCCTTGTCCAAGTCCTTTACTTGCAAATCTATTGTTTATAGTCCATAATGGTGTGGTACTGGAGGACTCTAGACCAGACTGGGACTCGAGACTGGTCTCAATCACGTGACACTCAGGAAAAGAGGACTATTCTGAGTTCATGCGATTGTGATTCCCCTGCTCTTGTATGCAGTGCATGTTATGTATGTTCATCCACATGATCACTTTAGGGCGCTATATATTTAGCTCTCCTGTTGATCCTCATCCACAGGGCTCAATTATTTCAAATAAGTGTCATTTCTGGTGTAGCTATCTTAGTTATTGTTTGCCTTCCGGTCCAATTTTTGCTACAATTAGCTTTCCCAGTGTAATCTCATATTCCATCAGACACAATTAAATATTCAATTTGTGATGTTGTCAACTCCAAGTAAAAGCATGAATATTTTTTCTCTCTCTCTTCTCAGAAATGGGTAACTTCTAACACTCAATTTGTTTCGTTCGTCATGCTAAAGTCACCATTTCACAAAAATCCTTGCATGCGTTTGCCTAAAATATGCATGTTTTTGCTTGTGATCAAAGTGTGTGTGTAAAAGTCTAATTTTGTTGTGTTCAACAAATGTTTTGCAGCACACAATGGCAGCCAATAGCAGACGGCATTTGGGGTATATCAGTTGATTTATTTATTTCACATATGGGGTAGAGTAGCTCTCTCCCCCCGAACTAAATAATGCCACTATCCATCAAAAATTGACATACCTTCTTTATATTATTGTGATAAACTGTTGCCCCTGCAAGTTATTCCATGAATGTGTCAGAACTTGTATACCAAATTTGTGCTTTCGAGAAACTTCAATGGGAACTGAAGTACATGAAATAGTCACATTGTCACAAAGCATCACTGTATTTAACTGCTTGTAATATTTGGAGGTAAAGTTTCTACTTTTGTGATTTCGTCTGGTTCTGTGAGGAGTCATTTACATTATTTTTGTAATCTGTGTATTTTGCATCGGAAACAAGCATTAGTTTAAAAAAAAAATCACTGCATGCTTGGGAAGAATGCAACAAATAGGAGTGTCATGAACTTCTCTCATATATTTTATCTGTGTTGTTGTTCATTTTCAATCTTAGACGATTCAGATGATTCAGGTATGTCTTTTACAATAACTGCCCTACACGCGGTATCTCCTTCATTATACCTATAACTGCCTATATTCTCTCCCAAAAATACTTGATGAATACTGAAAGTATATAAGAACACTCACTTACTGAAGCAAAGTTTGAGAAAATATCTTGAAATTACCTAATTTTCTCCCCTTTCCCATTCTTTTTAGCCTTTTGACAATACTGGAGCTAGCTCCTTGCATGCCTTAGTTTATGACTTTTTCCCCCTTTATTGACCTCTGGCACAATCTGACAACTATAAACATGCCACTGGTCCATGCAGTGATGGACATCACTAGACACTCAGCTTGCACAGCCACGGATAGCATGGCTTGTTGCAAGCATTACTTTAGTTTGCATGATCAAATTGCTCCTAGTGGCCACTGGTCCAGTATCACAGCAATAAGCCAAATGGTCAAATGATAGACATTGCTAGACAGAAACACAGCTATTGTAGCTCGATGCAAGCACTAATTAGTTTCATCACTTCAAATTCCTCTTGATGTCCACTGGTCCAATCTTATAGTATTATAAATATTTCTGATCCAGTGATAGACATCGCTAGACACTGAGTACAAATATAGCTAGCTCATTACATGCCTTGTTTGGCTCCATGATTATTAAATCTCTCTTAGGGTTTCTGGCCTGATCTGGCAGTAATTCACCTGCTACTAGTCCAGTAATAGACACTTTTAGACACCACTAGACACATCTCTCGATGTCCACTGGTACAATATTTTAGTATTATACATGTGTCTGATCCCGTGATAGACATCGCTAGACACTTAGTACAAATATAGCTAGCTCATTACATGCCCTGTTTGGTCCCATGAATATCAAATCTCTCTTTGGGTCTCTGGCCTAATCTGACAGTAATGCACCTGCTACTGGTCAGGTAATAGACACTTATAGACACCACTAGACACTCAGGACTAGTACAGCTAGCTCCTTACATGCCTTATTTAGCTCCATGACTCTTGAATTCCACTTAGTGGCCACTGCCTCAATCTGACAGTGATAACAACATTTTGCCTGGAGTAACTGTTTTGCGTTCAGACCTATGACTGGCCATATTTTGGAGATGATATCGTGAAAAAAATTGTTCTATACAAACGTTTTGGGGGTTGTCAGTTGGTAAGTGCCAATTCAATTATGCCTTGCCATTTATTTAAAAAAAAATTGTCAAGCTTCTTTTTATGCTCGATATCATATCAGCAGGATATCAATTTGCAGGGTAATGCAGAGTATTGCAAAAAATGATTCATGCTTTTCTATTTTATTATATTGAACGCACTCAAATACAATTATCCTTTTGGGGGGATTATCCATTGAGGTACGTGCAATATCCAGGTATGCACCCTTACTGTGCCTCATAAAGTTTCTTCCTCCATTCACATTAAAAAAACAGCACATCAACAAAAATTCAAAACTATGCAGCAAAAATAACACCACGCACTGCGAAAAAGTTATCACATTGCCTGCTTCGATCGATCTACAGTTTTTGATCGTCCCCGCCTAAGTTGAAATAAAATTTGCACAGATACTTTTTGAGGTTCATGTGCATGATTCCATTCCATTCCCGCCCACCCACACTCATACATGGGCCCGTTAACTGCACATGTCAGTGTGCCATATGCATGCGGCTATTTCAGCAGGTACATGTCAGCTGGAGTCATTATAGTTTATACAGCACCTAGGAATGAATGCATGTTTCTGCCCCTTCCCAGCCCCACTCTCCTGTCACCCCACCCTAATGCATGTGGCCCTCAACCACACGTGTTAGTGTGCCATATGGACAAGATAATGTTAGCGAGTACCTGGCAGTGCTCAAGATTTAGTACACATGATTCTCCTCCTCCTAACTCTTCTCTCTAGTCTCTAGCCCACCCACACCCTCATGCATATGGCCATTAACCACACATATTTGGTGCCAACTGGTGCAACTGAACCAACATGGAAGTGTGTGTCATATTCAAGAAATACCTATAGTAAAAAATTGAACACTTGCACAAGGAGATGCTTGATTTGGCCCACTTCTATTCATCATTCTGATCTGTCCACCGACATTATTCTGCATGTGGCCCTCGAACAAATGTGGTAAAGTATGTGCTACATGCGACAGGTTCAGCTGATGCCTAGCAGCTATACTCATAAAATTGCACAATTGCACAAGACAATGCACAATTCTGCTCCTTTGTATGGTACCCTTTCTGAGATGCCCACACACCCATCCAAATATTGCCTCTACCCGCATGCATATATCAGAGTATTTGCCATATAACAATGATATTATGAGATAATACGGTACGCACCCCGCAATTCAGGAAATTGGCAGTGGCTGATCCAGCACCACACAGGCTCCCATTCATCCCCTCCTCAAGTTGCACTATGCTAAAAATCCAAAGGTTTTCAAAACCTCTCGATGAGCCATCCAGAGCACAAATGACGGAGCTTATCCGATTCCCATATGCAGGATATTGCAGCTAAACAGCATGTCCCAAACTTTTGACTGTGATATATAAGCAAATGTAGCGAAACATTGTACAAAACATGTTCTCCTGACTTTCCTTCCTTTCCGAGGACTCCACTCATAGAAATTCCACTAATGGTAGGGTTATGTACATCCAAACTGCACCTACAATTGATAAATAAATGTAAACAAGAAAAGAAACAGAAATATAACACCGGATATAAAACAGTAACAATGCATTTTGGAGATTGAAATTAAATTATGCGCTTGTGATTTGTGCCATATGTGTGACACTATTCCAATTCCTGAGGCTCGGTCGAATTATAGGGTATATTCGCATCATTTTGTCCGAACTATCAGTCATAATTTCAACTGTGAGGTATGTGTAATATTCACTTCTTCTTTGTTTACTCTGGAAAATCTCAAATAATGACACACAAAGTGTACAAGACTTTTGAAAAAGCAAGGTCAGCCCAAAACCTGTTACACCCAAATTGCTAAGCCTCTGGTTGATTGTCCAAACTGATGGTCAGCATTTCTCCTGAAAATTCTCAATTTTTTCAGACCGGCAAATTTCAGTTTCAGTCTCATGAGGATCAATGAAGCCCATGCAGTCTCGTGCTTTAACAAAAATTTGCCAACTCCTGCCCAATTTGCAGAGTAGATTGGCGAGTCTTCAAGGCACATAATTATATAATGTTGAACATTTCCCAAATATTCGCAACTAATATTTTTTTTGCTGGACAGATGAGTTCCAGTCTCGTGAGAGGGTCAGGCCACTGAAGTCAAGGACAAAGTCGTGCCACATCTCATCTCTGAACGAGAGCCACCTCAAGAAGATGTTCAGGAAGTTTGGCTCGAAGTTTGTCCAATATCCTTTGAGTAAATGTACATTCCTTCCTATCACAACCTGCGGGGACATGAACAAAAAAATGATTGGTTATACCTTCAGTGTATGTAAACCGGCCCATACCCAAACTGCACTAGCCTGTAGAATTGATTGGAAGTACACATGTAGCACAGTTGTGTGTTAACAAATTCATAGCATAACATTCCACCACAGAGTCACATGCTGATTAGACAAGAATGCAGCAAAAATTGGGGGGAAAAAAAGAAAACATTACCAGCATTTCTGTATTAAATCGAGGCTGACCCTAGATACTTTCAAAGTGATGCCAAACACTCGTCAGTGTTTGCATTACCATTACCCCAAATTAAAAATGGTTTATATGCATGGGCATGGTTCAGTGAAAGGTTTTGTTTGATGCATCAGTGCATTGTGGATCAAATAAGATTGATGCAGTATTTCAAAACTACTCCTAGAGACATCTGCACCATAATTGTGGTGGGCAGGGACAAGTTCCACTTGGGATAATCAATGTGTAGATCTCATTCATACATTTGTCAGTTTCTTGGATAGTGTTCGATGATCTTTCCTAAACCTCAAAAAACATGTCAGCAATTAGGACTGGTGAGTTGATTCCAAATAGCATGATTCCTTACTAGGTAGATGTGTGTTGATACCATCATGCGACTTTGAGTCCTTCAGTTTCTGCCGCTAGAGGAAAAAAACCCTCCCATCCAATAGTCCAATCTGGGGATTCCCTGATCTAGCCACTCTATTTTCCTCTCTGGTCTGCTGACTTGGACCCCACACTACCTTTTTTCCTTAACCCTCCTTCTCCTCCTCTGCACGCATTGTGAGTTCCAGCTGATCCGGACGTACCCAGCAGGCATGAGGATTGACTCTTCCAATTACAACCCTCTCCTCTACTGGGCCTGTGGTATTCAACTGGTGGCGCTCAACTACCAGAAGGAAGGTATGTAGCCATTACAGGGTCCCCAGCTACAATATCTGGGGACCCCGGAGAAGTCATGGAATTGAAAAAAGATGCCCTAAATCATGGGGAAGTCATGAAATTTGATCACTAGAAGAGATCAACTATACTCCTACTCCTTCCCCCTTCCTCCACTTGGCCTGCGATATACAACTGGTGGCGCTCAACTATCAAAAGGGAGGTCAGTCCCATTAACCATCCATACGTCCTCTGTTAGTTTGCATATTGTACAGAATCGTGTCCGAGTTGGAACTTCGGATCAATGAACCAACAGTTTGAACCCAACAAATCATGAACACTCTACATCGTTGTGTTTCTGTTATCCTGTTCACAAAGATATCAGACAGACATCTAAATCTACTGACTACCTCGCTCGTGGAGCGTGGTTGCCTAGTTGGCTGGAGCGTTAAACTGGTAATTTATGGTGCGTTCTTTCGACCCTCGTATATACCGTATATACCAGGTAGTGCGGACAAAAATCGAGTGCGTTCATCACTACGTCACGCGGCAGTTGGAACCCTGTACGGTTTGTGTTTGCTCTACCTGGTAATTACCGAAGTCACTTCGAAAGAATGCAGCATCAGAGGTTACCCATTCAAGTGTGCGTTGCACCCTTGAGCGAGGGGCTCTATCCCATTTGCTCACAATGAGTGGAAGGTGATTTTTAGATTGCCGTCTGCATGTAATAACCAACTCCTCCGCATTGAGGTCGAGCTCCCAAGGCATTGCCTCGATTCTTGACTTAGCAAGGGTTTGCAGCTGACCAGAGTGCTGTATCCAGGTTTGAGCCCTTGCTGGCTTGTATGGGACTGGTACCTGTGTCCGGCGAGTGGCACTATGAGAAAAAGGGGGCTGTTCCCAGTGTATGCCCCCACCTTCCATACCCTTTCCCACTCATCTCTTGTGATTGTGTCAGGCGAGTAGACCATAAAAAACAAAAAATATTACTCCTCGACCTTGGCCAATTATTCAGAAATTTGAAACAGTCCAAAGCAGCAGTGACTTTTTTGTTGCACAAATCATGTCATTTTGATACTATCATGCCATCAATGTTTAGAATTGGGCATTGGGGAGTCCCCTAGGTGAATGGACATGATGGAGTGACAGAAGTGACTACTGGTAATTATGGTCTGTCAAGAGTCAACCAAAGACTGGAGATTTTCATCAAATCATGATCATTAGATCAGAGTTGACAATGTGAAGTGCAGTTGTGAAGTACATTGTTACACAAAAATGTTGAGCTATTTAGGAACTAGATATTATTTATATATTACTATTATTTGCCAGGAGCTAACTTCTTGTTTCCCTTGTGCTCTTTCTTGCAGACCTTCCAATGCACCTCCAGATGGCTTTCTTCGAGCAGAACGGTAGCTGTGGCTACGTCCTCAAGCCTGACTTCATGAGGAGCAGGGCACACCCTATCTTCAGCAGGTTCAATGCATTCGGTAAACTGGTCCCTGGGTACAAGGTCAAGGAACTCACAATTGAGGTGAGCAACTTCATTGAAAAGCCTGTCTCTGATGTATAGCGGGGAACAGGACTGTTTTCCTGAATTGAGCAAACCTCTGACCTCCACTCAAACACTATATTACGTAGTGGTCATACGTGGATGATTCCTGGGAGACATCTCGTGAGATGGGGTAGCATTCACAGATTCAAGCATGCACATACACTGGTCTTACATAGCGCTCTTCCACATCAATGACATGCTCAAAGCACTCTACGGACATTTCCCCTGATCACTGGCAACTTGCCAATCCTGCACCTTATATTGCGCATTTCATTCTGCTCTTCCCAATTAGGGCTGTTTGGTCATGATGATGGTCTAACAGCCATACCTAAGGAATGTTCAGAAATGTTGGGCTTGAGGCCCGGTATGGGCCCTGGGGCCCATCATGTGGAATCACGCAAAATGCCTCTCCTCCCATAAATTTTAGTGCACATTGCTGATGTTCAATCACAATGATGGTCTAACAGCCATACCTTTGGGGTATGCAGGATGTCTTGGCCCAAGGTCCCACTCAGGCCCTATGATCTATTTCGTGAAACTAGGCACAATGGTGCTTGGGAAGCATCTCCTCTTACAAGCTTTAATAAATTATCTTCAGCGTTACGTGTAACCCTCGTTGGGTTGTGGAACATTGCGGAGGGTTTGCAAATTTCTATCTCAAAACCCTCCATTTGAAATCATGGTCATAATGATGCTCCTATAACCATACCTTCGGGATGTTCAGGATTTTTTGGTCCAAGATCCCAGATGCCATTATGACATCAATGTTAGCTCAATCAGTCACTTTTCATCAGATTGCACTAGTGAAACATATTAACAGGTACCAGATG
>JAUOBX010383784.1:0-10726 GCA_032360705.1 Eupentacta quinquesemita
ACAGATTACGGATTACCGTGAACGTGTAAGGTAAGATAAACAAACAGTGTTTAGGCCTACAATTAAAAAGTGGGTACATAAATTAATAATTTTCGCAGCTGGGGGATGGTGGCAGGAACGCTAATACCTATATAGACATACACTTGAAGATCATGGGGAATCGTCTCAAATCCCTCGTCGAATACTGGATGCTTCCGTTTCCATGACATTCCCGCAAAATGTATTCCAATGTGTATCGAGACTGATTATGCATTGACACGAATTTAAATTGGAATAGTCCTTCCGCGTGGCTATCATATTCAGTTAGGAGGCAACAGTGCTGCATCACCCGCATGAATAATGGACAGATTTGTTCGCAAAACAATCGTCCCACACTATATCGGTACCGCGGTACGATCGAATTTCACACTGACTTAACATGATGACGTTATAACCGATTCGATACCGGCAATAGGCCTATACATCGCTGGGTAGGAGGTCACGTGGACAGAATGGCGATTCAGACTCTGTGACGTCATTAATCCATATTTTGAGGCGATAATTTAAATAAACCCATTTCTTGTACTTCTTATTGACAGTTTCACTGGGGCCAGGAGATGCGCGGCAGACGAGCAGAAGAAGCCGCGGGAACTGGAAGATGAAAACCGCGCAGGATCTGGAGAAGACGCTGTTCATTGTAGTGATAACGTTCATCGCAAATCATCTTCTTACTGTACAACCTCGGGGCGCTGATTGATTTCACCAAGTGGTACTATCACTCATCTGTAATGTTAGCACTCTGTAATTCGTGCATCAACCGGTTCATATACACCTTCAAACACAAGCCCTTCCGATGCAGCTTGCTGAAGTCTCTCGGGCTGAGGGCTCAGTCGGTCACGCCTTTTCCAGCCTATGATTACCCAACGATCAACACCCGCACTAAGAAGACAGATGTATAAAATCATAGTCAACACGAGGCGTTCGGTATGCAGTCCTCGTTCCTCGTTGATGTCCTCGGCTGCTCGAAGGGATGGGGTAGATGAAATTGGACGTTATATTGGATCCCATTGGATAATTGAACTTAACTATCAGATCTCGTTATGTATGTTCTCATTTCCACGTTGAGATCCGTTGCCCATCGTCCGATGGGTTCCCAATAAATTCCATCAACAGTGGGTCTCAGCTGGAATGTTTTCCCGGGTAACTTTTAGCAATCAGCATAAGTCAGTGGAGCGTGGTAATCTAGTTGGCTAATGCGTCGAGCTGGTAATCCAGAGGTTACCGAATCGAGTCCGCGTTGCACCCTTGAGCAAGGTGCTTTATCCCGATTGCTCACAAGTAAGGAAAGGTGATTTGTATGTTGCTGTCTGCGTGTAATCAGTCACAATCTCCTACACATCGTGGTCACGCTTCAGAGGCATTGCCTTAGTCCATGACCTGTGTTGTAGCCAGGTATTCACCCTTGCCGGCTTGTATGGGATCGGTACCCGTGTCCGACAAGTGAAACCATAGAAAAAAAGAAAACAGTATGTTCAGGACCATGCATCTTACCCAATTTATTATAATTGTAAATAACATGATTTTGTAGGCATTATTGCACGGCCAGGACTGTGATCGAGAGCGGAAGCGGATCATTGGAATGCAGTATTTGGATCGTCCCGTACGTGTACTGATAATAGGTTGAGGGCATGACGAGTCCTTCTCAGTGTATTTTGAAATTGCCAACACACTGTCAACAGTGGTTCGCCAGCAAGCACATGGCCAAATCTCCGGCAGTCCGTCAGCGGTTGCAGCCGACGGACTGCTAGAAAGCCGTGTATCGATATTTGGAATGTATCGATTGCTCACTGCGTTATAAACTATAGCCGATGGTTATTCGTACTGCAAAAATAATGAGAACCGAGTTCCTGAAGATGTTTGCAGGAGCAAACCAAGATTAGACCGAGTTTTTGTGCCGGACGGAGAGAACTCGCTCGGGCTCCCCATTTTATTCCCTTGAACAAACTTGCTTTCACTGACTGTAGTTTGAGATTGTTTTTTCGTTCAGTGAAAAATTGTATCACATTTCTACTGTATTCTATTTTTATCCGTTTTATGCGCACTGCTATCACAGTATCGAGTTTATTCACCACCTTCTTTACAAATATGTATTTAACAATCTCACGTGCAGGACACTAATAATGTGATAGTATAATTACTGTGGGTAAAACATTTACGAAATAATATAGCCTTCTATAGACGAAGTGGCAGCAGAAGTAGGCTAATATGATTGTCCGTATACGCATAACAATGTATGTAAATATAGAGACCTATATATTAATACATATTTAATTTTTAAAATGATGCCTATATGTGTTTACTTCATCGTGCTATCCAATTTTCATCATTATTAAAATATCAATTTTACCGGAACACATTGAGGTTACTAGCTAAATTGAAATTTGATTTGAAAGATACGTGTTCAATCGTACAAATACCTCAGAATATAGTGAGAAATGGATTATTCAAATGTTGCCCATGGGCAAAGATAGTCATCCCGAGTTCCTTTATGACTATTCGTCTACCACTCATATCATCGAGGTGATCAAATTCGTACAGTCATGGTTACCATTCTGTTCATTACATATATTTAGAGAACGACATGTTACTTTCACCTACGTTCCTACGTCAGAAAATGTATCTTTTTTTCATCTCCCACCAGGATAAAGACCCACGAAACGTGTGGAAAATACGAAAAACGGAATGATTAGAATTTTCTAGCGTGGGTCGAGCTATTTCACTGACCGCTACTATAGAATACATTTTTACTGTAATTTTGCATTTACTGTTAGCATTGGTAGGTAAATTCGTCATTCCCTTCGGCGATATAGAACGTCCGTAGAGGTTCATAATGATTCAGGGTAAGTGCAATTGAAGTCAGTCCTCGAATGCCAGTATGTAGGTTATACAGATGAAGACAGCTTCATCTCATTCCATAATGCATTGTAGCAAAGTAACCAATCATTATTCTAATATTCGGTTGCTACCTTGGCGTGACGATCAAGTTTCGAATACACTTGCATTATTCCCACCAGGCGGTATTTGCAGCCATGCGCTGTAAATTCAGGAAGATCATCCATTTTAATCACACACAGTCGAGGTTGAACGGGGTCGATGCCACTATATGTAAACATTTCCGTGAAAATAATTTTTATTTATCTTGCGTAGTAATTTTTCATGTATTGACCCGAACGTGATCGAAATCTTTGTTTGTTGCGGACTGAACAAATTTGAGAATTTGGGTATGAAGAAATCCTTACAGCCGCGTTGGTTTGCAGTGTATTCATGATTGGCAATACTTCATGGAAGGCTATTGGTGAATCCTACTCCAAAGTTTAGCGTGTTAAAATAGATTTCAGTATTTTTTGTGATGTAGGCCTATTATTTAATGATCCTACCATCATCAAAGTCATTCCTTCTTCTACTTCATCTCCCACAATACTGTGCAAGACCCCAAAACTGTATTGACGCACCCAACAGAACATATATACAGTCAACTGTCTAGTGTGATTGAGCTATGGATCCAATGAGCGAATATTATTTTCGACACGGCGTTTGAAAACGTCAATGGATTGAGAATTGATGACATGTTGTGGCTGGGAGTTCCAGAGACGAATAGTATCCGGGAAGAAACTTACCTTTTACGAGGTTGGTACGGGTACTTGGGATTTCGATCCTTTTGCTGTGTCCCCTAGATCTGGCCGCGGTACGTGATAGCTCGATGTTCGGGATACCGATGAGTTGGTGTGTAATGGGGTACATCATGGACACTCTGGCAGTCACTCTACAATGTTGTAGTGATTCCCACTCCAACTCTTCGAGCATGGCGGTTACACTGCGTCCTCTGGAGTAGTCACTCATGACGTACCGGGCAGCACTGCATTGGACAGACTCTATCTTATCTTAGTAGAATTCTTCCTGGTTGATGAGTCCCAAACACAGCTGACATATTCGAGTATTGGCCGGACAAATGTTATATGGCAGCAGGTCATAATGTGCCGTGGGCATTTGTTCAGATTTCGACGGAGAAACCCAAGCGAGCTCATCCCTTTCTTGCTGATATGTTCAACATGGTTATTCCAAGAAAGGGTACTGGTTAGCTCGAGGCTGAGATACTCGGCTGATGAGACTGTTTTCGCGCTGCCTGATCACAATGCATAGGCCCATAACCCCCATTCACTTGCTTATGTCAGTATGTAGGTCTAGGTATTTTTATTAATACGAAATGTATTCACTTTGGCTGTCTTCGACTCCATGTACTTATACTGTCCGGGAACAATGCGAACGCTGCGTCTCGAACAAGCGAGAGTGTGTTCGCGACTGACTGTACCCGACACGGATCTCACACCACCTCGGTAGGAGGAAAAGTTTGAACAACAACAGAAAATCGAGTGAGAACAATATCGATAACGTATTTGAAAGATAAACAAACGCTTCGTGAATGCAAATTTATATATTCATCATTATCAACAACAAACGGAATGATTCAAGAAGAACATGAAGGACTAGTTAATACTGACTGGAGTGAATGACCTAACAACTAGATGTATGGGATGCCTCTTGTAAACATAAACAGGAGTTATCGTGTGATACGGTACATGTATGGTACGCAGGTCTGAGTTACGCGAGGCATGTCAATGCACACGGACTGTTAATATGTGTTCGACACTGAAGAACGAGTTCCCACAGTTCGCGAACAGTGGTTGGAACAAGGGATTCGAATACAACCTTATAGTGTCAATTGCGCTCTCGATAAAAAGTGTTCTCTCATTGGTAGGTTCAAATAGAATTCCCATTAGTAGGAATGGGAACTAGGTTGGTGGTAAGGATTAGCGTCAGCGACGGTAGGGACAATTCTTGCGATTCAGGTTTCATCGCCCCTAATGGTTTTTCGATGCGTTAATCATGCATTTTTGTAATGTAGGCCTACCTATATTAGATAACACTCATAACGGCTGAATTATTTCGCGTTCACAGATCACGTGTCGAATGACAACCCACCCGTTCAGTCCCGTCTTTGGGGTATTCTACCTGGTTCGAGATCGTTCAGTGACTCCAGTCTGTGGGTTTTCTCTGGCGGTTCAAAATTTTCACATCTACGTGCGTACTTCTAACGCTATAATGATTCTCTTAAATGTATCGGTTACACACTTATAGGTTCTGTGGTTTCAATTATACCTCTAGAGTCTAGACAAATATGCGGGGCCATGTAGGACTGCTATCATTTGAGAGAGTCGCGGATATTGATCTAGCTTCCCCTGTATCCGCAAGGTATTCAAAAAGTTCATCGTATGATAACACACTACCTACGTAGGCGGTGATGTCGAAGAAACGTGATGAGAGCAGCCGCATTGTCGAATAGAGGTAATTGCGTAACGATATTGCGTCCTGTAGACTATTATAACTTTATTATAACTGATATCACATATATATAATCTAGACTTCTGGGGTAGCAACGGTTTCACGTCTTATCCAAGACGCATCATCAGGGCCTGGCGGCTTTCGGTCAGTGCGGACTTGCGGCGAATTCTTGACATGGTTCGATGTTCCCGAGGTCCGATGTTCTCGAGGTCCGATGTTCCCGAGGTTCGATGTTCCCGGGGTTCGATGTTCATCGTTTCCGAATGAATGAGCGTGCTTCTTGAGGGGATCTCCGTGGTGCGAATCCCGGGCAGTTGGCTCGGAGGAACGCGCGCGAGGCTCTTCACGTCTGCCGTCCTACTACCGCGAGGAGGAGTGCTAGTCGGTGCAGCGGTCAGAAACAGCCAGGCTTATCGGGTTGCTCGCGTTGGACCGAACTGATACGGCGCGCCCATTCATTCGGAAACGGGGAACATCGAACCCCGGGTACATCGAACCTAACAAGCGGACTCATCTTTGTGATAGCCTTCATCACAAATTCCATTGTTTGTGGTCTACTGGGACAGTTACGTTGTTGAGAGCAACATAATGAGTCTCTTTCTTAGATTGTCTTCAGGTTTCCTCTTAGGAAGAAATAGAGCAAAAATTAGCAGTCTTTGTTTTTATCGGGGAGCTTGGCTTAATGCGCGCCGAATTCATTCGTTGCGTTTGTTATTTTCTCCCATATAGCTTAGGGCTCGTCGACTTCCTCAAATTATGATATAATATATAGGAATAGCCCCGTTTGAGCGTATACAGATGTATGGAGTTTGCTAGAATTTATTATTGTGAAGAGATATGAATAGCATCCCGGCCAGAAGAGCCAACTTTGGACCAATATCATTGAATGTCCCACCCATACTTTGGGAACCTGTGAGGGAGTGGAGTACAATCGGCGCGGAGTTATTTGCTGCCACATACTCTCCGAGATTGTCGGAGTGCGTACCACTTTCTACGATCAGGGTAATATCTGTAAAGCGCTCTGAGCATGTCACTGACGTGGAAAAGGACTATATAAGAAAGAATATATTATTATTATAAATGTCGCCTGATGTACACTCCCGAAATATATTCTGCGCATACTGATATGCGATAGGGACAGGGGAGGCGACTCCCAGTCGGCAACATGCCTGGAGATTAACCCTCGAGAGACCAGCTGGGATTAGCCAGGCTGGGATTCCGTGCGCTGATCAATAACGGATGTCATGCCTCGGTGCCCCCGCTACCACTAGTCGGGTAACTACTTCAGTTTCGAGCGTCGCGTGAGACGGGGAAAAGGTCCGTTGCTCGTGTGGAGCACTTCCCAGCAAGAGTTTGGACAAGGTGTAGAGCTGTAGAGCTATCGACCTGAAATGTGTACCTGGCTTCGTAAGCTACAACATCGGGGGATTTCATTTAGCAGACAAAATGTTATTCTGAATGCTGAGAGGGGGGATATATAGCCTACCTGCTTTAAATGTCCATACGATTGAGCCAGTGCTGCATGGACAGTATTATCTTCCACATTGATTACACCAGGTACTCATCACAGCTGAGTCCATTTTGACAATGCAATGAAAATGGATGAACAAGTCACTCAATTATGCCGCAGTTTAAATAACACCTCTGGAACATCGGAAAGATTCATCAATATATCGATGTTGACACTTCATGCCGTTGAGAGAGCACTGATTTGATAGCGCCTTGACTATTGCAATGGACTATTATACGGTATACCAAACAGATCTCTAAAACGTCTACAACAACTACAGAACAGAGTGGCCAGACTTGTTCTCCGGAAACGCCGCTGTAATCACGCTGCACCATTACTTCAGACTCTACTGCATTGGTTAGTGGTTACCGGTTGCCCAGCGTACCAAGTACAAAATTGCACCACGATCATTCAAACCCCTGTCTGGCACGTCACCCAGCGAAATCACCGAAGAACTCCATCTCCACCAACGTGCGGGAAATCTCCGTTTTTCCAGCCATTGTCTACCAGATGATCCTGTTTGCCATTCCAAATATGGCGACCGTGCCTCTTCCTTATCAATTGAGCGGCCCAGCACTACAGTATGGAATACTTTACCTCAAAACGTGAAGCAATGTCGGACCATCGACCAGTCCGAGAGACACTCAAAGAAATATGTGTACACCACTTGCAATTTCATTTGATCATGTTGGACAAGCGCTCTGTGTCATTTTAGGCAAAATGCGCTTTATAAATCTCTGTTATTACAAAACTTCTCCATATCGCATTCATTCCATTCTATGGCTACTGAATGTTTATGATTTCAGTCATTCACTGGTATATACCCTCAGCAAATTAGAAATGGAAAAAATGCCAGTCATTATTGAAGGGATACTGGCTCAAGTAATCATGGGCTTATCATGTAGCTTAGACGAAAATAAATACGTCCAAACAAGACGTTCATACGACATTCCATTGTTAGAGGATTTCAATGTTTGAGCCACGTGCATTGCCCAATATGGACGCATATCCCATCATGAACCTTACCTGGACTACCCAGCAGATTGTCTTTGTTCGTCTTTAAAATGTAAACATTATTTTTTGACAAAGAAACATTATTCTCTCCCCGAAAAACTCGCTGTCATGAGTTATTATGTTACGCAAGAAGGAAAAACGCTGTAGGAAAACTAGGAATGCTGAGTTCTCGAGCACAATGAAAACAAAGAAATACATAAGAAATGTCAATGCTGTTCAGGTGTGACATCACGAAACATTGCGCCATCTGTTTTTCCGTAAATGTTTTGGTAATAGTGGTGATACTTCAAACGTTAATTACTCGACTTAAGAATATCGGGTTGGGATGAGGTTTGAACCAGTATATCAAGTTTCCAGTTCTCTACAAGGTTACCCATAATGTAATCGAGCAGTATCCCTTTAATATCCTCTTATTTATTGAGCTCGACATTAAGTATATCCTGCTATACCTTCTATTTAATGTAATTGCCCCCTCATAATACTTACTATAGGCATTTGATAATATTTTGTCCATCACTACCAATAATGAAAACATCTTCCCAAATAATTCCTTACATAGACCTGCTTTACTATTCAGAAAGTTTATTATTATCCCATCTGCTTCTCTCCAAACATTATCGGAACACTCATCACACTGGACATGCATGCCTCCAGCATTCTAATACCATGGATGTCAGGATTTTCGCCACGAAATGCCCGGAGCCCAGGTACTAATGAAGTACCCTTTCAGATTGATGGCATTTTACAGCAGAACAAACATAATATATGCATGCGGACACGTCAATGTTGCCTGCGGACAATTCCATTATGGAAATATCACTGTCATAACTTGGACCATAACTATTGATTTAATGACCGTCTAGCCCTGATGAAGCAACTGGAATCAAGTGGTCATGACGACTCTTTCAGTTCAGTGGAACAGATGGATGAATTTATAATCCCTGGTAAAATCGTCATCGTCGATCGCATTACATCAAACGAAATCAATAAAGTATGATGAGAAATGTTGATGATATATTGATGTGTTTATGCCTCACATCCCTCAATTTCATCAGGTTGATCGTGCTCCGTTTATCACCCGAGATAATTTCGATGAAGTACGATGCTCTTATGGCGATCAACTATATAGTGTTCACATTGAATTCGAATATAGGGAGAAATAGTAGGCCTACTAATAAAAGTATCAGAACAACATCAATATTTGGCCATTCCAAAAGCAGGTTATTTTCGAAGATCTAATTGACGAAGCATATCAATCATCTATCTGTCTATGATCATAATGTTGGCACACTATAGTTTTGTGCATGTTATTATTTATAGTCTGCTCAAAGGCTAAACGTTCACATGATATGCTATAGGCGATTGATCTAACTTGAGATTGATGATAATTGATATAGCAACATTGTGATAGGGTTGTGCCACTGCTATTTCGTGTGGCCCTACTGTTCGTATTACAGAGTGTTACGGGTGTATTGCTATGACCTGATATCGACGTCACAGAACTAGACGTGTCCAGTACTCTAGTTCTGTGGTCCGCGTGAAGTTCACAGATACAGTACACTGTGTTGTTCCAAGGTCGCTGCATTCACACGTTCGAGCAGCGAAATGAACGTGTTGACAACGCGTGGGCCTACCACACGTTTACATAATTCCATTGACTATTGATTTAACTGCTAACTTCATCTCTCCTCCGATGCTGCTTGTTCGATTTTACAGCGGTGCCTGTCATACAAAATCAGCCCAAATTGTCGACTAAAACATGGCAACCGTTACATTTGCGTAACTTCCTTTGATTTCATTCCCGTTGCTCCGTTAGAGAATCTGAAATCGCCATGACCACGTGGAAACAACACGTCGAAATTGCGTAACCGATCGAGTGTTCCGCCTGAGAGCTTTCAACAAGCCGCTCTAGTAGAGCTTGTGAAATTGTAGGAAAAACGATTTCCTACTAACATGGCATAAGAGAGTACCATATCATAAGATCAATCCGTGCCCAGAGGCGGTATGCCCACAGGAAGAATATGACTTGGTTCAGCGCCCAACAGACGATTTCCATCAGTCCATTATCACGACAATAGTCAGCGTCTCCTCCAGACGGTTCCGTCTGCTCAGTTCGGCGTGGCTTCTTGTGTTCGTCTTTGGCGCATCTCTGGACTCCGGTGAAGCTCTAAACCTGGACGAAGAAATTATTGTCAGCTTCAATATTTTTACCAGGATCCACGACGTGAGTAGGAAACTGTCATTTGTCAATAATAGTCAGCCATCGTTAGATGGAACTTTCCAAAAAGAACGTTTTTTTTACTCATCAAATGGTATACATATTGCCCTCCCATACGTCAAGTTCTTTACTCGCGAAATAACCCAATTCGTCGGCATGTGTGAGTGTTCTTTTCCTGATTCCTGAGCCTATGTTTTTTGTTTTTTACAGAACACGTGGGAAGACATGAGGGGATAATTTCAAGGTTGTCCACTATCTGTGTTAGTCTTCGAATAGGCAGTGAACATTTGGCTTCGTTGGGCCATGGGTTCCGATAATGAAATTACTATTCCCAACCCCATGCAGGGTTATGTAGATTATGTTGTTATTTGTTCAACCCAGCTGCACGCCCTCATAGTCATGTGTAATATAACAACTATGTTTGCTGAGGCTACGGATATGAAGGCTAAACAAACTGAACGTGCTACCCTGCATGGTCAAAGATCAGGGAACAACTGGTGTAACCAGAGCACCACTGGTGCAGTAGCCCAAACTCATTTTGCATGATTTCACAAAATGGGCCCAATCAGGGCCTTGAACCCAAAAATTCCTGAACACCCCTAATG
>JAUOBX010383895.1:0-10725 GCA_032360705.1 Eupentacta quinquesemita
CACAAACGTGGGTGTGCAGCAGATCGAGATCAGCGCGAATGACAAGCCACACCTCACAGGTTCCCAATTAGCACATGGGTGGAGAAAGACGAGATAGATGAAGTGCCCTGTCTACAGACACACCGCGGCGGGACTCGGACCTCCAATCTTTAGATCACAAGTCCGGAGCCCTAACCACAAGGCTACCGCGTCCTATTGTGAGCAATTGGGATAAAGCACCTGGCTCAAGGGTACAACGCGGGCTCGAACCCGCAATCTCTGTATTACTAGCTCAATGCTTAGCCGACCGGGCTACCACGCTACACACGCTCCACAGATATAATATTATTGGTGTCGTTTTGTTTTCATCCAAGCAGGCTTTCAATACGACTCTCTCACTCAAGTGTACATCATATGACATTCCATTCGAAATCGTAATCAAATGGTCAGCGTATATATATTAGGAGTTTCATTGACCTAATAGATACAATTCTGGAAGTGATGCCTTGATATCGTTTGCATATAACATCTGTGTAGGCTATATCATAAAATGGATCATCCTGCCAAATGTATCAATGTAATAGTCTACACACAAACTGAACCGGACCGCTATAGTCATATTGTATAGAGGGCGGCTAAGGTAACTGGTGCGGTCGTATTTAGTCAATCAAACATATCAGAATGTAATTGGCTCCCCTCAGATGTCAATTGATTATATTAAACAAACACCGGCTTATGTTTTACAGTTATTTTTATACCTGTTCTATGATACCGGGTGATAGGCCACGCTAATAGAATAGTAATCATCTTGTGCTACGACTGGCGGGTGTGCTAGATGTTCCTTTTGATATTTATCAAGAAAGTAGTGCAGTAGTATGAGTAATGGAGAAGAAACAGAACCGTGGAAACCACATAAAATACCGAAGCTTCTCCTATGACCTACGGTGGGCCGTCCTTTTAAAATCAATGTATCATGAAAATCAAGGTTTTTTAACACAGTAAGCAGGGATGCTAAGGTGGTCATTCCCAGTGCTTATTTTTTCACTGCAGTAAGGAAGCTGTCATTCTCAGTAGATCGTGTACAGTTATGGTGACTTGGAAACACTTCACATATATGTGCATCATGCATGACAAGAAAGATAGTTCGAAGACTACACGTGCACTTGAGGGCTCGTTGGTTGATGCGTTCACAATTGACTATCGGTTGGAATATCGATAGACATTTCAGAATGGATATTTAAGGTACATTCAAGAGACCTCAATTACGTCTAATTAAGCATATCATCCAATTACCTTGGATCGAACGATGACTAAAGTGGTATAAGGCACAGTCACATCATCACCAGAACAAACAGAAGATGATCAGCACATATAGTGTAAATAAGACGCACGTAGTCGATGACAAGTGTAACAGGAAATGATTCAAATTACCATATAGCGTTCCATTACGAGGATCAATACTGTACTATACATATAACATTCGCAGTTTTGCTGGGGGTATAAAGCCAGACAAGAAACTGATCGATATAGCAGAAATATCACCTGCTCCCTATGGGGAAGGAAGATCAGATAGTTTGGATAAGTGCGAGCTATTTCAGTGAGTCGAGTAACGCTGCAACACTGTCAGCTACAGTAACTGCTGGAATGTAGGTGTTATCCAAGCTGAGCGGTGTTAGGTGAGCAGAAGGGACACTCAAGTTGTAATATAAGGACCAAGACGATAGTGCCAAATTCACACGGTGTAGCCAGCAGGGTGGTTAAAGAGTAGTTCATAGCCTGTACTTGCTACTCGCGACTTTCCCATATTATAACCGGCTCATTCAAAACCAAGAATGCAAGTTCTCGAATTTCCGACATCTCTACCCTGAATACTAGGTTTAACACTGTACACTGGACGGTATTCTGTATTAGAACCAGTTATATCGTATGCATCATTCTAGTACTCATAATCCCAAACCTAGAATATGAGACAACCCACATACCAGAAGCTCTTGAACGGTTTACTCCACCCTAAAGTATGGAAGATATGCGACTGAGACAGTAACATCCCAGTGATTGTTATAACGTAGGCTATCTCCTATTTCTCAGCAGTTCAGGTTGGCAGGTTGGGGCTTGTTGAAATCGTCAGGCATGGGATGCTTGCAGTAAACAATTTGGTATCTCCACACTAAGAGTTCCCACCAAACCTTACGATTTCCGTTGTTTCTGTTGAAAAGATGGGTTAATATTGAATGAATGTGTTATCCTTGTGGTCGTTCTTTTTTTCAGATAGGCCACCGATACGACATGTTTCTCTGCATCTCGAGTGTTCACCATATTGTATTCCATTCGAAAGCGAACTTCAATGGTTACAGTGCATTATACATCGAGAGTCTCATTGAATGATACAAAACTAGAGAAGTGATACGTTTGCATTGAACATCCATCTGCCTGTGTATATATCATAGAATAGATGAGCCTTCTGAGTGTACCACTATAATAATTTACATTCAAACTAGGACAACCTCCATTTCCGTAATGTTATAAAGAACGGACACTAATGCGGACGTGCCTAGGAAGGATCTCCGATATGTTATGTTCAATCACCATAACTAATACCATCATTTCATTCATGTTCTATAGCATCAGTAATAGGAGATTCGCCAATTGAATAGACACCCTATTGTGCTATGACTGGCGACTGTGTAAGTTGTTAATATGAAATGAATACGTAACGAGGGGTAGTGCAGAACAAGGTAGTACGAACCGTTCGAATCCACTGAGCAGTCGGAACAATATTTTCATCACTATCCGCATTTCTTACGTTGTTTTTAAGAGCAATGAACTACCCAGAGAAACACGACATCATCCGAGCATGTAGCCTAGAGATTCCGATTGAGTCCAGCAATCATAAGTCGTGGCACTCGTGGGTTCAAGGCCGGCTCGGTACAGTGAAATTATCGTTTAGTTTTGATGGTGCAGTGAGATTTATGGTATTCCCGAGTCATGGACTTTAACTTGTGCATTAGTTTGGACGAAACTGGCACATGGACTGCTAGCTTGGCTACAATATTCCAATAGGAATCCTGTCGAGTTCCCACAGGGAGGAATAATGGAAATAAACGAAATACCGATGTGTATAGATCGTAATTTGCATGTGACTACAACATACTTGTATTTACATCTACTCATCTGCCACTAAGTATTGGTAGATAGGAACTCCAAAACTGGGAGCACTTGCTCCATCAGGAAATACGATTCTCAGCATTTCAACGAGTTGCTGGTCATTGGTGTTCCAGGGTAGTTCAAAAGTATAAGGCAATACGCTCTTCTCGTCACTAAAACACTTGTTGCAGAGGTTTTTCGTCTTACTCGACACTCCGTAACTATTTTCATTCATTTCTACGATATACCGGATTACACATGAAACTCGAGAGAGGTCCACCAGTTCATCATTTTGCCGAGTACAGTAGGCCTTCGCAATATACGTGTATTTGTGTAATGTGTGCCTTCAAGTTTGAATAACGAGAATGTTGTCATTGTTCCAAACCACATTGTCACAGACAAACTGCAGCCCGTCTGCAGGCTACGGTCTTTTAAATGATCTAATTACCCGCGATGTCACTAAGAAATACTGTTTCCATAAATGTTGACCAAGAAATCATGTTTGTATATGAGCTTCCCGCTACATCACATTCAGGTCTCACTTATACCTCTCCCATCAGGACAACTATAGCAGTGGATGCATATGTTGTGGTCTTGCAACTCGGAGCGTTTCCATTATAATAACTCTTTATAAATGTCCATACTTGACTGGTTGTTCGATTGGTTGGTTGTTCCCGAAGGCAGATGGAACGACTATACTGACACACTAATCATGATCCTGATGTCCTGTGTTGAACGTAGTTGAATGTTTGAACTTTTCTACGCATATTCCGCCTTCTGGCGATATTATGAAGTAACGATGATTATTCATAGCATGGAGAGTAACTAGATTTGGCAATACAGTTGTAACAAGTGTGTTGTGCTAATCCCATGCAGCCTTAAGGCCTCTTTTGATATTGAAATACATCGGAGTACGCAATAAGGCGAAGAGAATACTCGTCTTGACTGGATCAGACTTCACTTCACACATATGAAATTCTTTAAAACATAATGCTTGTGTGGATACTATTGCTATTTGTAAGAAGAACGGTAGAAATTCATAAGAATTAAACGTCTACGTAATCGGTAATTTATTCAGTATTTAGAAACATATACATTCTATCTCTAACCTGCCATGTGACTGCATGAGAGGCAGGTGGATATATGATGATGCACGTGGTAGACGGAAAGTGTAACATGAATGAACTGAAATTACCATGATATAGTCTGACATTACGAGAGTCAATACTGATCTATACTTACGACGCTATCGTTACGTTGGAGGCATGAGTTAGATAAGAAAGTCAAAGATTTACTTGGGGTTTTATCGTTACAATTAACAATGTTACAGTTTTGCGCCAAGACCAATACATTGTTCATATTCCTTGACAAATTCTAAGGAATATTACAGTCATGGTAGCATGTGTGTGTAGTATGTAACGCCTGACTTGTTAACATGGGTACTCGACCCCACTTAGATGAATCAAGCTCATACAAGCTCATACTTGGTATGCGTATTCCCCATGATGAGAGCATCATCCCCATTGTTTTGGATGCAGGTCAGAGGTCATTTGAGTTAAACAGATGTCAATGTCTAAAAAAATTGTTGACAGCATATGTCCAAATCGCTCGGTCCGATCATGATGAAATTTGGTTTTGGGAACTTTGGTTGTTTTTGGTGTGGTCAGGAGTAAGTTGGGAAGATGTGAAAAATTGATAACTCAGCCGAGTTTAGCTTGTTAACACGATAATTCGGCATGTGTTCCCTCCATGATGAGTACGTGATACCTATTGTTTGTTGGTCAGGTCAGAGGTCAGAGTATGAAAAAACGTGTTGACAACAAAAGTCCCCCATGCTCGGCCGGCTAGGCTGAAATTTGGGTTGTAGCTTTATTATGGGATGTACATGTCCCTTATTGCTTTTAGTGTGGACAGGGGTAATTTTGGAGGACTCGAATAAAGAAATATATACCGTCTATATTGGGCATGATAAACCCGACATCACCTGACGATCGTACGTGTGTGTTCCCTATGATGATTGCGTGATCTTTTTTATTTTGGGATTTGGTCGGATGTCACCTCATGTCAACAGTGGTCAACAGTGGTCAACGTGAGATGAAGAGTATGATTCCTATCATTGAGAACATCAGAGGCCAATGCAGTCAAGGAATCACTAGGCCTCTTGACTTTCTGGTTTCTAAATCAGCACAAACGAAAAGAGAGAATCCTGAGTTGAATGACGCCACCAAAAAGGAAGTATCTTGCATCTTGCAGTTAGACGGAAAGTAATATATTACTACCATGGGTCGGATAGTCGAAGCGATAGTATACGAGCTCAATTTCGCCTTTATATTATGAACTTTTCAACTGTTCTCCCTATGACGTCACACGTTTCGTTCCTCGCTTTCCGGTACAATTACGCCGGAATCTGCTGAATTCGATCAAACAAATGGATCCTGGCACTTCGTAAATAGAGCACGGGACGCGTAGGTTTTCTATCAAGCGTGGAAATTAAATCGAATTAGATGATATTTCTGTCGTCAGACAGACTATGTGTATGATATATTCCCATTATTTGGATATCACCATGATCAGTACTATGCAATATCACTGATTCAGCTCCACTATTATCTGTAAATACTGGTTAGTGCGTGGACACCAAGGAGTACTCACTGAGATGGTTGAAACAGTAAATGTGTTTGAACAGAAATGAGATGCAACAAAATAGTGCTATTATTATTAATTTTATTATTGAATGACGAAGCCAGGATGCTCGGACAGAGACGTTCTGCTTCCCAGAATGTGCTTCCTTTTGGATTCGTTATTTAGTGTGACAAGAAGCGGTCTGATCTGTCCATCGCGTATTTGCCCCCTGACGCGTTAACACTCGAACTGGACTCCTGAGCTGTCAGCAGATAGTATAGCATATAGGGCGTACAGTCTTTATACGGACACGTCGCGCAACTAGTCCCTGCATCAACGTTCACGGATGGGAATCTCCGATTTGTACATTACTTTCAAACCATAGTAAATGATCTGATACCGATTTGTGTCTGATCGAGTCATAAATGCTCACAAATTCCGCTAGTAATACATTCTACATGGGCGGTTCACTGGCTGCACATGTCTAGTCCTACCCTGGCAAAAATGAATTGACAAAAATGACCCTCATCATAGCTCGTTGAGCTGTGTACCTGTTCTTGGGTTAACAGCCGATTGAACTAAAGCACTGATGGCACGTTGTTTGATATTGTCAATGTACTCAGGTCAAAGTAAGCCTACTAACTTTCAACACCACACACGTGAACACTATATGGATACATTGACGGGAATGTAGGAAATCAGAATTCCAATAGGAGTTATCGGATTAACAGTAACGTTTCACCAGTTGTGTTGAGGTTACTATATTCTGCTTCTGCTAATATGGAACCACACATAGACTAGTAGGAAGGCAAATGAGCAAGCTGGGTTATAGTTTTTGATACGTCCTGTCTTTTCCTAAACACACGAGTCCAAGCCTTCCTCTTTTGTCAATAACGACAACAACACGCATGCATTATCTGCTTGTCTGTGCAGAGTAACACACATTCCTCAATTTATAATGCCATAATCTCAGTGACTGCATGCATGTAACATCACGTGGTGGTAATAAGACGTACGTGATGGTAATAAGACGTACGTGGTTGATAACAAGTGTAACTGGAACTAACCGAGATTACCATATAACGTGAGCTGAAGATCACTACTGTATTATACACCCAACACTAGCAATATTGATGGGGATATTACCCAAAAAAGAGACGAATCGATCAAAAATAAATATCACTCGATCCAACTGGGGAAAGATGATCAAATAGTACAATCGAGTGCGAGCTGACTCGATGATCGGGTGATCCTGCAAAACTGTCAGCTATAGTAACTATTGTAATACTGATCTTCAACATCATACCGCATGTGTTATGGGAGCTTTGCTGTGTTGAGTGGGCAAGAACATCATCAACACCTTTGTTGTTTCGCTGGTGCACCGCATGTAGAAGTTACCTCGCCAGGCCTATCGCATTAGTTGACGAGCATTTCTTAACTATGGACGTGATCTGTTAAGACTGTTTCTATTCATCGACTGCATGGGTCCATACAAGTAGCGTCAATATCATTTTGGGGGTTTTGCTGTTTTTTGTTACATTCATCTCTCCGGATGAGGGCTAATGTAGTAACTTCAATTTGTTCAGACATCTTGGACTGTATAACCTTCGATATCGTATTCCATCTTAATCAATATATCTGGCAATTTGGTTTATTTTAGTTCATTTGATGTTTGTTTTTTCGCCTCTATGGACGTATATATATAACTCAAGCATGCTCTTCGAAATAGCGTGGGCTAATTTTTCATGACCAAGAGCGTAGTTACGTGTAGGTAATACGAAAGGAAGGTTTTATTATATGGATGTGGATAACCTTATACTAACACTATCTTAATACATATCAACGTACTTGCCGTTTGTAATATTCGCACGGTTTTTGTGATAATGTTGGAGAAATCGTGCGCTTAGATCGTCCTCATGTTCAATTGTGTTCAATTAGTCTCGTTTTAGATCGTGATCATGAGTAAGCTGGTTCTGATTGATATACGCTGATATGAGGGCATAAATAGTGAACAGACACCCAACTTCTAAGTGAAAATTATACGTGGAAAGTATACATGTAATAATTAAATTAAATCGTTTCAAGGATTTATCCGTAACATCATGATGTGCTTCGACTGATTATTCCTTGAATGATTAGGAAGATTTGTTAATGATGAAGAATATACGTAGGGAGCATGCCATACCGTAGATTGCTCGAGGCACCAAGAAAAAGCGAATAACCTAGGATAAGATGATAGCAATTAATTAGATTTCCCTAGTGTTTTCCGAGTGAGTATTTCACCAGATATGGAAGAGAATTCCTCATAATAACTTGTTCAGGTCGAATAACTCTTCGGATAACTAAATATCAATCCCCAAACAGTTTAACCTATGTACAATCATCTGTTGTATTGCATGTACAAAACAGTCAGTATTTACCGTTACATGGCGATGACAAACAGTTAGTTGCGTCCTTTCTATATGTAGTTATGTAAATATCACACATTTGTTCGATATTAGTATGTGTTCAGTTCACGTAAGTTCCATATATGATAATGAAGTTGCTGACCGTCCGAAAGTTGACCCATATTGACCCTTAACAGCCTTAGATGCCAAATCAGGGCTTCATTTCAGTATTGGATGGATCATCATATCTATACCATGAAGTATATCAGTTGGGTACTCAATCATCACGATTGTCCGGAGCATGAGAAACACAGGCGAGCAACGACTTGCACATATATTCCTTCTGCCCTCCTTGTAGGGACCGAGTAATCATAATAATAACGTATGGTGCTCATATGACCCCCTATCACTGATTTATAGCGGCGACCTTGAAGTGCTTCATTGATCATTTCCTGACCATGGAAAACAGGCATGCTCTCTAACAATCTGGAAAAGTAGGTTGAGACTGTTTTAGGAGCACTGCTGTGCTGAGATCGCTCACAGGCCCTAAAATAACCCGGTGTGAGATCGACAGGCAATGATAAGAGAGCACCTGCTCCAACATGCTCTGTGACCAATGTCATACTGTGGCATACTGTGAATCGTACATCAATAGATGGAGGTAATAAGGTGACTGAAGTGACTCACACCCTTTGTATCTATTGGAGATTATAAGTACCAATACCAAGAAATGTTGGGCGCCCACTGAACTAGATCAGGTAGATGAGCCGATCAACACTCTAGAAATGACAGCACCACTCAAGTATGCAAGCATGAGAGAGAATGTCGTCGATTGCTCATACTAATTGGAGTTCTGTATCGCTTATTACTGCTCTAGGTGACTTCTCGACTAACAGACAAATAATTAGAATTAGGCATTTTCTTCTGCACTCCTAACACCTCACATGTTCGTTTCTTCATAACCCGCCCACTGTATGTAAAATAATGGAACTTATCTCAGGAATCCCTATCCTAATTTCCCAAAATATAGAACACTATTGCTCGAGACGTGAATCACATGTCATAATTAGAATCCTCATCGTCACTCAACTGAATTCGACAACCGCAAACAACAAGCCGTTGAACTTTTGGAACGTTGTTCCACAGGTAATCTCTTCGCCAGGCACAAATTTCACAAGGAAATCAATACGACAAAGCATGTGTTCACTGTTGAAATAACCGTTGTATTGGAAACTAATTTGATACATGGTCGTGGGCCATACCTTCACAAAATAATGAAGTGAGTTTTACTTTTAACGAGACCCGCGACCGGATTTATACTTCGATTAACGTTTCACGAAAGTACTGGATGTGGTGCTGGCTAGGAATCAATATCAAAACATGATACATGAGAGAGAATATCAAAAACCCAAAATATCGAATTGGAAATATCAGATGGTATTCCAGGAATATTATTAGCTGTGTCCATGCTCAGTGAGGAGATCGCTTAACTTTTAGCGGAGGCATCTTCTGACTTTGTGCGAAAAAACCCCATGCACCCCACCTGTCAGCTTATGTTTCTTCCACTCAGTTTATCCATACACGTTAGTATAACGAGTAGCAGGATAGATAAACGAATGAAAGAATATATGACAACAGTTAATTGCTGTTAGAAAATACGGAACTTTGTAGATAATTACTTCTTCCGACGAACGTTTTCTTGCCAGATAATGGTTTATATATATAGTTGTAATGTAACATTCTACTCTACAATTGTACGGTTCAAATAAAGCTAAACTTTCAACCTGACCAGCCAAGCATATGAGATATAAACATGTTAGGTAGAGATTCATATGCAAGGAGTACAGTTAGACCCACATTTTTGTCATCGGGCGGTCTATGCGAGAAGGTACGATACCCAAACTATACAATCGACAAAATACAAATAATCTCATATCCAAACGTTTCTGTTTATGAACAGGCATTTAGGTAACAGAGCAAAACAACGTCAGCGTATAATACGACAGTGGAAAATAATTACAAGATTATAATGGCTAGCTCCTCAACCTCTCTTCATTCATTCATTCAATATATCGGGTTGAGTAGGACTCTTCATTTATAACGAGCCCCGGCAATGATGTACAAATCGCCTTTCCAACAGTACGTGAAACCGGTACGTACGGAGCACCACCACGTACGGAGCACCACCACAGCGTCCCCATTCTGTACGGTAGTGTTGAGGGGCCATTGGAATTGTTTTTGTTCAATACGGCACGATATAGTGAACAGTAGACCTACATGCATAATTGCTACAGTATCCGGCACTATGGATGTATTATGGAGCCAGTTTAGTACATACTCTATTTGCCACTATTTGGAGGTGTTTGCATGGTATTCAGCAAAAAACATATCCCTAAACGTGGAGCCACAAAAGTTGTCATTTCCCAAACTACAGTGGTATAATTGTGTTTAAAAGAAATAGGTAAAACCAGTCGTACTAATGTGACCTCCTTTCAAGGAATGCATGAGAAACCCTATAACTCTCTGATAGTAAAGTGAATCAGTACCAATCAAAATGTACATCCACTACCTTGATCCACCTGTCATCTTCAGG
>JAUOBX010384006.1:0-10723 GCA_032360705.1 Eupentacta quinquesemita
AATGTTCTCTTTTCAGTTGTGTTTCAACAGGACTTGATCTGCATTTATTCTGCCTGTCTACATCATGTCCAATGAGATGTGCGCTGCCTCATTCCTCAACTATAGTACAACAACCAATTATTATTAGCCCAATTTGTGGAGACTCATGCGATATCTTGTTCACCTTCTCCTTCAAGGTGGTCTAGCATCCGTAAGGACTGATGCACATTTATTCTGGATATGTGTCCTTCCTTGCGTAAGTACGGCAATATTACTACTCCAGACATTAACCAAGAGGGGGAATCTATGGGACTCACAAAGATATCAAACATCGAGCAACCGCAGCGACTAGTGGTGCCTATACTGACAATTGAACTGTCTGTTCCTAGAGTAAATGAAAAGCTATTTCCCCTCATTTATTCTGGACAATTTTAGTTGCCAACTCGTCACAAACTTGCAAAATGTATTTTGAGGGTGACTTGTAATGCATTTAGAGAACCGATCATGGGGATTCTACTAGGAAATCCCCAAAGCGCAATACTACGAAACACCATGATCTAACAATGGGCAGTATACATACTTGGATATGCTGCGGTGATGAAATTCATATTGTTCAACTTCCTCTCAATTGAGAACAAATCATTGGGGGACTCAATTCCGGACCCATGCTGAAAATGCCGGAGTCACGAGTCCGGTAAGGTAAGTCCGAGTCCCATGAGACGAGTCCGAGTGCGATATATGGGCCCGATTAAAGAGTCCAGACATATGTGGACTTGAGTCCGAACTCGAGTTCACTGCAACAGACAATACCACACATAAAAATGTCGACATGTTATATGAACCGACTAGTTGGGGTCAGCTGTATGAGTATACTAGCCTAAATGTGCTCTGCAACGACGACGCGTCTTCCTGGCCCATCTTGAACACCTGTATAATGGTGGTAATTTCCGGCGAAGTATAGTGTGGCCATTATATCCAGCAGATGGGCCACAAAAATTGCGTATATAAATTATGTGTAATACCCATTTGACTCAGGCATAGAATCATAGAGAGTCCCCTCGCGGTGGGGAGGCTGCTCAAAGGTGTATAGAGCTCCTGCATAGTTAGGAAAGGGTCAAGTTTTCTGCAAAATACGCCATATAGGCCCACACAACTGCTCGAGAAAACGGCAAAGATGAGCGTGTTAAAAAGTGTTCGTTTCGTCTGAACTCTGTTCAAGAGAATTTGATTTGTTTGTTTGTTTGTTTGCTACAGGTTCAGGAAGTCACTCAATGCTCATCGAGGAACCCTGGCCGTGTTGATCGTGGATGAGCACCGGCGATAACTCGCCTTCTCTTTTCGACTGGTGCTCAAATGTTATCGAGGCAGGGGTATACAGTGCCAATCCCAACCTGCTCCCGGGACCGCCATCTTACGTCCCCATCCGACGGACGATTAGTCACTTCGGTGTGTTTCTGTCTATCCTTCTGTCCGTGAAGTTTAAACATCCTCATGCTGAAATTGTGTGTGGTGGTGTATGGTAGTGATTGTGGTTATCATGAACGGCGATTTATTCAAAATGATGGGGGACATCGACTTTTTCCCGATAAGTTACTGTGTGGAAAATCAGCAGAGATTTTGCAACCCCGTGAACGCCGCCCAAAGTTGTTGCCGACTCACTTTCCGTCCTGGGGAAAATGTCATTCTAATTTGCCCAACTCTGCATCTTCAATGAACATTAGCCTGTAAGCAACTAGTATGTGTACAAGATATTATATTTTTAGCATAAAATATGCTTATCAAGAAGTCAAATTAGCATAATTTTTATACCTTTTTCTAACGCCATCAGATTCGAATGGTACTAAATGAATATTGTCTACCCTCAGTCCCGATAAATTCCACTGTCGATTAAGGGTCTCTAAATGTACGTTGATAAATCGCACAAATAAGTATTCCAACGGGTCTCAATAAACATTGTCGGATTCGCACGAGTCCTGGGGAATGCGAACAACTCGCAGTCTCGGTAGATGCAACAGTAGAATTAGGGTCATTGGAGGTTATTTATTGCTACTAAATCGAGTAGTCAAGTATTTTATTCAGCATAATTCATGCCATTTTCGAAACGAACGGATTTTCACGAAATTGGGTGGATATGGTCGAGATGTGATATTGGCTTCTTCGCTAGCTCACTTGCTTGTTAGGGCATATCATTGGTTCAACACAGATAAATGAATCAAGGTAGAATGAATTCAAACTGAACCAACTGCCCATGCATGTGGGCCTATCCAATGTATGATGGGGCGAGTACTAACGGTAATAGAAGTTCTGCAAGGTGGACATTTATTGCGATTCAGCTGCCACCATGTGTTCACAATTTCCATATCGTGGTTACATACCACAGTATTAACAGCATACCCCATACTATTCGAGCTATCCTGGATTAGGCATACTTGCTTTCCTTGCGTGAGGAGGCAGAAATATAAACATGAAGGCTTTCCACAATGTGGTAATGTCAATTCCCGCTACCTGTCACGCGTTCTGCGGCACCACCTGAAGGCACCGTCAAGTGATATTTCTTATTCCGCATTCTTCGCCAAACGGTTCGGCGAACAGCTATAAACCCGATGATGGTCACATTGAAGAACGAGTACAATATTTTATTGATGCTCATTGATAATACATACCCAGGTCAGCTCGGTGGATATTATACCGTGATAGTTGAATGCCATCACCAATATCCCATGAGAACATGGATGGCTTGCTGGTCGCTTGGAGGGGGCCGTATGACTGGAAACGGAGGTTGGATGAAACTAGGTGTCTCTCTGACATGTGTCCCCATGGGTAGGATACGAGTTCTTCTTTGAACCTCTAGCAATAACAATATACGTACGGTAGTCTAACTACGAAATTTTCAGCGCTGTTAAATGCTTTCTTTGTGCATTGTTATTGTATAAGAAAATGTCCTACCTCCCTTGTTATACAACTTAGTGAGTGCACCGTTTGAACTCAGTAAGAGGTTCAAAATACTAGCTAGTGCGGAAATTAAATATGTCTATAGAAAAGTAACCATCTTGTTATTTAGTACACAAGAAACGGTTGTGAGTCAATTATATATCATGTGAATGGGCGAGGAAAGGTGATTCAAATAGTGGTATCAAAAGACCAACTCTCAGGTCTTCGTCTCACGTCGGTTCTCCCACCCATATGTTGATTGGGAACCAATGTGGAACTGTGTACAATCGATATCAATATATATCAGCTGACCACATGCTCTCTAGGATTGTCGTCAGAGTGCGCATACATGCTTCGCTGTGCGCGACGTGGTATTATCATTACCGTTATTACATACATAGTCACAATTCTGTCTCAAACAAATATTGGTTCCATCGGTAGTACCTGTACTCTCTCCCCAGTATAATTAACTTTCCCATAACATTCACCGACCTCATCACAATTGAGGAGACTCGCAGAAGTGTAAAACAACATGGACCCAACTTTGAAGACCTACTGACCACAGGCAAGAGAAGAAAATTAAGATGGTATGGGAATGTGACAAGATCCGACGGGATGTAAAAAGGCATTGTACGAGGAAAGAGAATGCGAGGACGACCGAGGAAGAGATGGACCGACATCATCAATAAATGAACCGTCATGAACTCCACGACTACTCAGGCTGTTGCCCATGACTGACGGGAATGTACGCGCCTGATAACATCATCATCGCAGCGTCGCTACGACCCTGGCGGGTTATGAGACCAGAAGGTGATCGTTATCTCATGAATAGTGACATATCTACCATGAGCAAATAATGGTGGCCTTGGTAATTGTTGTCAAACTTACATATCTGTGTAAGCTTCAATGATGTCCGATTACATGCTCCTCTGGGAGCAGAAGGTGATTTCATCGCCTAAAACACCGGTTCTACAGAAGTCGATCAATTATTCTCAGAATACATGGTAATGTCCATGTTCCATGTTCATACAATGGATTTCTGAACGTGATGAGCACCAGTATGGCCTACAGTTAGCTATATTAAATCTTGAGGGAGTTTACCGGGCTAGATTGCGCCAGATCGATATTGTTCCCGATATTGATAAGATCACTTCAGCCTCTAGCCCATTGTCCTCCCCTATCTTCTTTACCGCTTAGTTCATGGTCAGTGCTCTATACCGAGGGCCGTCGTCCCTCCCCTGCTTGTCGTTCTCCTAGGATGCTGATAAGTAGTTGAAATCATGTAAAATGTGCATGGATTCGAACACTTCTTCTATAGTTCGGTATTTCCAGATATCTCATAAATTTATAGACCTAGTAGACATGACCAAACGATGTTAGGGACGTTTCCAGGATACCAGGAAAGATAATGGTATAATTACTAAAGATAATTCTTCGATTAATCCAATTACTGTATACCCCTCGAAATCACTTTACAACCTCATAGCGACCCCTATTTGTTTCCTTTCTTTGTGTAAAATGTATTCCTACTGCAGTATTTGTGATACGTTATTTCCTTACCGTAAGTAAATCAACATTCCTCGTAATCAAATATGGAATCTGTATAGAACTGTGAGAAACTCATGCCAATCTCGCCGCTACCTCATACTAAAAGTCTATTTGTGTTTACATGGTGATAGAAAGCACTGGCGATATATCGATGTTGTGTTATACATTATCATAATAAGCTTAAACAAGAACCCGTGTTGTCGATCATAGAAATGCGTCGTGACATATAGTTTAGTTCAGTGTGAAAGGGTCAGTGAGAACGAAGAATCCTTGGAATCGACCCCGAAGCTACAAACATCCGAAACGGCCCAATACCTAAATAACTCGTTTACAGTTCCTGGAAATCAGATCAAGGTCATTCTTGAATGAATTAACACTCTTAGACAGAACAACATCTTCCGGGAAGCTATTCCACTCATTGTTCACTCTTTGCGAGAAGTAATGCTTACGAATGTCCAACCTACAGCATTTGCCACAGAGTTTGGGCGATGACCCCTATTGGCCGCTATATTAGAAAACCTCAATGGTGAACCCCTTTATCCACCCGCTTCATCACATTATGTAAATGGTGTTGTATGACGGTTATTTTCCTAATTAATTAGAAGCGTTGGAATGTCAGCAGACAATGGAACATGACGTAGCGTGAAGGAAGATGGAAATTTCAAGATGACACTGTTACGATTATGGAACTATAATTTTATATTTTTGATTGACGCGTCCATTCCGTATTCACTGAAAACAGCGTTCCACCTGCGTTTCCATAACTAATTTGATTTATTGAGGCACTGTGAAGGATACTGAACATTAAGTCTGTGTATGGGAGGAGTAAAGTTAGGAATTACGTCATTGAGCCCATGTGTCAGTACACCGAACTGGTAAAACAATAATCAACTAACTACGTGGTATGGCTGTACGGCGAGAGAAGTTTTCGTTACAAAAAACTCAGAAATAGTTGAATCCCCAGAAACTCTGCAGACAAAAGTTGCGTACCTGCGTGGTATGTGTGCTATTACCTAATGAGAATGAATCATGATATAAAAGCGGGACACGTTCCCAGTGAATGCAGGCTGAAATAATGGCCGTCTCTGGAGTCGGATTTCCCATCATATACAATAATAACGGAAGCAACACAAGTATTCCAACTGACGGCATATGGGGAATTAGGCACGAACATGCCGGTGCACTATAGGTGCTCCGGGAAATGTACTACCCATAGCGGTATCGATGTTTACCTGTAGTTCTGTCGATGACATAAACAATTTATGTTCTTGCATTTGCTATATCTGCACCATAATTCTGTAGCAATTTTGTAATTACTTTTGTGATATCCTAATCATTCTGCATTCGCCTGTACTTGCTGTGAACGCCAGTAGTGTTGACAACTACGCCTAAAGGCAAATGGAAGTGCTGAACATGCCTTCGCAGATTATTTCCTTCGACCAGTATATTAAGGAAATCCAACCTCCAAATGCCTTTCAGTTAATAAGACGGTGAATTTGAGGATAGATCTATTATTACGCAATGATTTTCGAATCACAAGGGGAAGGAAAATATATGTCATTCATTTAGTTCTCTTCGTGACGTCATCAGACCTAAGCTATCAATGAAGATAACACAAAGGTACAATTAGTTGGGAAATTTAAATTGTGGATTTACGGGTATTGAAATATGCTCTTTTTATCTATGTGAGTTTCAAAGCAATGAATTGATCCTTCCCCTGACCTACAATTGAAGTGGAGGGAGTGTTAGGAGTATATCTTGCATTGAACTGTTGGTGTTTATTCCTTGACGGGGAGTCGATTCCGTAAAGATTCCGGGAACACACTATTGTTCCAGTGACAGTCACATTTCATATTCATCAGTTGATAGAACTCACAATAGATATTCGAATCTTACCAATTAACTAAGATGACATTATTTCAGTCGCTACTGGTTTATAGGACACATGTTTGGATATTATATCGCGTATGCCAACGTTAAGAGAAACAGTAAAACTATCATATGACAACATAGAATTATTCGATAGAAATAAAACCGTGCACTTTTCAGCTCCTTATCTACAGAAAGCATTACTGTTCCTGTCATGAGAGGCATTGTTATTATTCGATACGGGGGAAACCAAGACTGACACCGGTAATTTGTTCGTGATGGTTTCAATGCAGCAGCCCAATCACGGTTCAATTACGATTTTAACACATGAAACGGTTCCTTTTTTCCTTGCCAAAATGTTGCATCAGAATCAAGTTAGTCAATGGTTAGTCATCACGTTCCCGCAGCAAGAATCGCCTCACGAGCAAAGTTAGTCTAGCGTCCAATTTCAGTTAGTCTACTGGTCTTGCTCGGAAGACTTAGTCCAGCTCACACAGGAAAGGCTTCACAACCCGAAAGTTAGTCAAGTTAGCCTGGCTAACTTGCTGGACTAACATCTTCTTAGTCTATATTGAGGTTGAATAACTTATATTTTCCGTGATATGAGGCAATCCAACATCGAGCATTGAGTTATCGATTCGTATTTTTTTCTGATCACATGTCGATAAGTAGTCGAACATACGTAAAATGTCCACTGTTGGAATCGTTAGCGTATTTCACTGACGGGAAAGTTAGAATTACTCTCTTGTAGTAATTCAACATATGCCATATATCTACCGTGCAGTGATATTATTTGCAGCCACAGCAGTTTAATCATACAATCATACAAGGGTCCTACTATTCATATGAGGTACCAGGTTCGCCAGTTGTATGGTATTCACTTTATCAAAGAGAAAATCTCTCTCGAATGATCCCTCCGCAGCCCTCCTTTATTGATATCGTATAGTTCAGATATAATGATTGCTGTAATATTCGCGGAACTTTTCATGGATCCCTTAGCGCAGGTAAATCATCATACTGATCAATATCTAAATACCCAGGACGGGTGTCAATGCTTTATTTGGTGGTGATTGGAGCACATTCAATGCAGTAGCGTAATTTTCGACTACAAAACAATGCAATCAATATCTAATTTTTCTAATTTGTACCAAACTAGTGTTCACCACTGTGAAATTCAATAACTCCTGATATTAGGTATTATGCACTTATTATTTTGAACATACTGTCTAGCATACCCCACAATTGCCCATGAATAATAACCCATATAGGATCAATCATGCTTAGACTGTGTTTTGTAGGCCATTTCACTTTTTCAACCAAGATACCCGACCCACCTGCTCTCCTGCAATCAATCCATATTTGATGAACAAAACGGTCATATCATATCGGCGTAATAAATTGTCGACGAGAAGTGATTACGACCTTGTGTTTACAATTTCGTAGAAAACAAACGAAGATTAGGACTGGCGACAAAAGAATCAGTTCTTGTCGTAGATTCAATTTTGAGAAGAAACCAGCCTCGGACTCTTTCAATTGAATAGTGAATATTTCCTCTTTGTCATTCATGTATGGTCTCTTTGTCACATATTGTTGCGTATTGTCCCGGTGTACGTTGTCTGGTAGTTGTAAAATCTAATATGTTATCGATGCCAGCGGAATTTGAGTGCGGGTGTTCCTGTGCTGCCACGGGCATGGCGGCGACGCCATCATGAGAACAGGAGAACATAGAGACAAACCAATGGATGAGGCTCACTTCATGTACGCGTGTGCAGCCCCATCAACTTATCCTAGCTCATAGTATTGGTTCAATCATTGCAGGCCACGGCAGTAGGCAACCACATACTGTCACATCTCGCGATCTTATAATATGGTGAGGTTTCTTTCGCAGTAGTGCGAAAGTCAACTGAGCTAGGCTATGTCACACAAAATTGGGAGGGTAGGGCGGGATACCTTAAAGACGTTTGCACATAGTTGTGTCACTGGTAACAGTGGTATGGCAGTCTGGCCCTGAACCCTCTGTGAATGTGGATATCTCCTCAAATCTTAGTTTGCACACACACGCTCCTACCAGTGGCCTGAGCTTGTCGGTCGAGGTGCCTCGTGCCTTCGAGCCTGTGAACCAGGCTTGCAAGATGTGCGCACTTTGTTTTTCAAGAGTCATCTGTAAATTGTATACTGTATGCAAACTGATGACAAGATAATGTGCAAGTGTGCAACTGAAAACCTCGTTGATTATAACAGTGGAGCACTTATCTGGAGTATATACGATTGTCAGTATGTGTTTGTGATTGACGGGGTTGCCTATGGATTGTGATATTCATTCTTATCTGGCCTAAAATAGTAACTTCATATATGTAATCATTTTCCTAATCATATATCTCCCGTTCTGGTAATCAGATTGATTGTATTTAATTTCACTGTTGGCTGAATCTACTAATCACTTTTGTCAGAACTGCTACTCTTATCATTCAACATTTAACTATGGGTAGATTTGCTGCCAAAAAATCATGGCGAGGTACAAATACATGAATGCCTAATGACATGGCTTGAACCGTCCTGTATCGCAGCTGCAGTAATGAATGTGGTGTCCCTGCTGTCCCTAGAAGTTGGAATGACTGATTGTCTTCTGATTGCGTTTAATTACCTGAAGTTACTTATAAATGAAGGTAATAGCTGTCTAGTGTAGGCTACCACATGTATATAATTGGCTTCGGCCAATAACCAAACTGGTGTATTCAGCAAATGATAAACAAAATGCAACAATTTGTAATATTCATTTCTATATTTCACCTACCACGTTACTTGGGGGTTACCTCCCTTTGTCGCTCCTCTCCATCATAGAGCATATATACTAAAACTGTATATATATAAAGGTTATAGCTGTCCGATGTATCACATGTGTATTAATTGCTGTAACTGATGAGACAGCTGATGTATTCAACAATAATATCCGTTTCTGTACAGCGCTCTATCACCCGAATCACTCTACAAATGTTCCCCTTGGTTGTTAGCGACGTGTCACTTCGTAGTGCACCCTGTCTTTTCTCTCCCAATGCACTGAAATGGAGTGCCACTTCATCGAGTCCCCTTTCATTTTCCCTTTTAATGATGCATTCGTTCAAATTCATAGACTATAAATGCTGTTATCGGTGAGAATTGTCCATGTGTCCAGACAATACCACTGTGGTTGAGCATTAAAGGATTTCAAGCCACCATTTTTTATTTGTAGGAACTAACCTAAATTTGTCCCGTGGTGACAATTACCACCCCATAGTTGATGATAAAAGGACGATGATGTAAAGTGTTGTTCTTTTCACCATCAGTGTGTTCGCATGTTCACAAATGGAGATGTTTTAACTTGAACGTGAGACTTTCTTCAGTATTCATTTTTGCCTCGGCCGTATTTCATGTGACATTTTATATAAGTAGGTATACGAGGTGTTTGTGTGTCCGAAATTCTTCCTTGTGTGAAGTACGATGTACTTCACGTCTTGCCTACTCAGCTTTCCAGGCTTTCACTCATGGGAGCAGATGCCCAGGAGCATGGTGGGTGTGTGATTTATATTTTCCTCTCAAGTTATGAGAAAAAAACATTCTATTTATGGGTGAACAAATCATGGCGCAGATTAGCTCAAGGGATCAGAAATAATAGATTTGTAAAGCTCTCAAACTTAAAGTCTAGTTGCTTTTTGAGTGTGTCCTGGAACGATACACTTTATTTCCACTGCTTCTCCATGGTGTCGAGTGAAGAAATATAACATCTTATTGTGGTAGCATTAGTATACATTAGATGTATATGTGTGTATACTCCAGTAATTCAGGGTTGAACAGATCGGGCAGAGCTTATTTTGTTCGATAAGCCTATCACAAATGATCTGGGAGATGTATGTAAATTATAATGCGTAGTTATGCCATATAGAAGTCATTAGGCTACCTCAACTGAACCCTTTCTGCTATCAAATTGCAAAATGACAGCATTTATTCTATGAAGCCAGTTCAAAGTTATGAGTGTGCATGCTTATATTTAGAGTACAAAGAGGCCGCGGATACAATCGTCATAACTTCTTCTGGTCTGAATCAATTGGCCCTATTCTTTGATTATTCGATAGCTCACTGAAATTTGGAGGTCATATATGTATAATTCATTTTTGTCTGCAGGCGCAGTTTTCCCTGAGTGGTCGTGGGAAAAAATATATGTTGAGAGATCCCGTGTATGTACCGTGTTTATCTCTATTATACTATAATAAGATCATGATATCTCCCCACTGTTAACTAGCTCATTTCACTTATTCCTTATTCCAATCCCCTGTGACAACACTAGTTAAGGGGCTTTCACACCGCAAGCGATTCGAACCGAGCGACGGCGAACTGAGCGACGGCGAACTGAGCGACTTGT
>JAUOBX010384117.1:0-10722 GCA_032360705.1 Eupentacta quinquesemita
TCACTAACAGAGTTGACTACCCCTTTCCAACTAGTCTACTAGTCCCAAGATCCAACACAAATTGCAGCCCCTGCATACTATTACTAACATCCTGGCCAGTCTTCATCAGGGACAAGGGCACTAGACGATGCCTCCCACAACTGAGCTGAGGTCTGACATTGTTACAAACTATTTTTTTAACTGGTTTGAGGCAGAAGAATGCTAGGAATCACTACCTATCCTATTCTTGTTCTGATCATCGAAAGTCACTATCCATAATTAATACGGGGATGCACACGTGGGCGGTCTACCGCCAGCACATGTCTAGTTAATTTGCCTGTTGGAGGAAATTAACATCCACCTCTTACCTTCTCATGGTTATAACCAATATATCATATGGTGGCACGCAGCCGAGAAAATACATGTTATACATTGACAAAATCTCTTATAAAAGGCAATATCCTAAGACGCCAGGACAATTCAAGCTATTAGAGACATGACAAGAACCCATTCTCCAAAATAGTTCCAGCAATATTTATCCGCTCCGCATTGGGACAGATAACAGGCGCGGTGTCATAAGAGGTAGCCTTCCTCGTGTGGGATAAACAAAAAAATGGTCAGGAAACATTTCGCTGAACGACGCAGTTCTCCATGGCATATTCGAACAGTCTAGATTTGATGAGGCGCCAGTAAGACAATGAGGGTTGAGCGTCATGAACATATGAGAAATGCCAATGAACGTGACAACAACGATGTGCTGTGATTCCTCGCCATGGTGTTTATGCGTTCCTCGCTCTTTATATTTTCCATACAAAGTATGAACGTGAATGATGCTCGCAGTTTGCTGATATAAAAAGAACCATGTGGACGCATGGAAGTTGTGATGCTCACTGTCATCCCTGAGTGAGGGCGTGTGGAGGATTGGGTATTACCCCTAAAATAATGTTCTCCGTCATCTACCGACACCCTATACATTCTAAAATAGTGTTTGCAAAGTAAACATTTCAACAAATATATACACTTGGAGGGAATAAATGGTTCAGCTAAAGCTCGAAATAACTGGATCAGACGAGTGAAAGTCTGACAGAATGGTCTGGTCATCACAATATCGACAACACTACTGGAACGAGGGAACTCGTACCAAGACGGACGAGGCCTTCATCCGCCTGCTGAAAGGAAATAATAGTTATAACACAACTTGTTGTCAGATTCAGTTCTGTTATTGTAACAAATTGTCAAAATTCCAGCAATAGTTTAATATCGTGTGGACTAAATGAAGTGTCCTTAACTTCAGCCAGAAATATTCCCGTTTTAATAACTAATTCGGTTTTCAATACTAAGGTGAGGTATTCATAAATAAACACATCTAAGACGACCTGTATTGTAAAACAAAATTTAATGACCATTCGTATCTAGATTCGGTTAGTTGCCTACCGTTATATTCGCATATACGATACACATTGACTTCAAAAGAGTAGTGACCACGCAATTTCAGCAATCCTTCTGTTTACAGGGTGTCCGAAGCAATCTCCTAACATCATAATCGCCTAACTAAACAGTATTCTGTATACTAAATAAGAAGCACTTGTCATGGTTTTCGCCTGATGAGCGTTCCGTAGTCAAGAGACCAACAAACCCCAACCATCCAAAGATTCAGCTGCTGACACTCGTCTTCTTATTCTTGTGTAGTCAATATACGGAGGACTCTTTTCGGCCGTTTATTGCCAATTGGACCAAATACTGGTCACTAGCGATTAGTTTACTTTGGGATTAAGAACACAGTATATATCCTCTGATGATGACGACGACTGTCTGCATGGCGAAGAGGCAAAATGAGGTTCAAGAAGGCGATCGAGACTTTCCGATAAACAGCGCAAAGGGATGTGTCATGTAAACTTGTTAGTCGAGAATTCTGAGGAGAGTGGCTGGTTGAATAGCTCTCGCAATAGCTTCTGGCAGATATTGACTTCGGGTCTGCTATAGGGTATCTTTTATTCATGATACTGGGGAATGTGCAATGTTGGATATTCAGTCGAGTTATCATTCTTCCCCACTGAAAACTAGATGTGGTTGGATATTACGCGCTCCTTTTTTAATTTAATTCAACACGTGGATTACCTACCATTTCTGATTTGAAGCTCACGTGTCAACGCTCGTCATTCAATCGTAAAATATCTTCAGAAAAGTATCAACGGCTAAATGATGTTCTTGGAGAGGTTATGCCTCCTGATGAAGCTGGTAAGGTCCTCACTCTATGTTCCCGCTCACTCGATGGTTCTCTCATTTTCATGTTGAATTTTGTACACATACTTTTCTGCTTGAGAATATTTACATAATTAATTAGACTTCTGATGTCTTGCAATAAGTTCTTAACACATACAACCTTAACATTGTGTATTTCGTCCGCTTCCAAATACAAGCCTGCCTGAGAGAAAAATTGAACACATGCCATAAAGATTTAATTTTAACACCAATTTGAATGTTACGGAGCACGTTTAGCAAGTTTGTATCCAATTTTACATGTGGTTTTGATTTCACCGCTGTAGCTTGTGCACTACAATTACACCTGATGGGGGCGGCTTCCATGAATAATATATCAGGTATGGGCATCTTCATTCATCATAAAAGACACTGTGGTTGAATTGATTTGATTGCGACAGGTTCAGGAAGCTACTGAAGGCTCATCGAAGAACCAAGCCGTGTTGAACGTGGATACGTACTGGCGATAATTCGCCTACTATTTTTGACTAGTGCTCCGATCAGTTGTAACCAATCCCAACCTGCTCTCGGGACGGTCATTTTAATTACCCGTCCGACCAGTCAACTCCGGCAACTCTAACCACTTCCCCAGATCCCGGAGGAGCTTTTCTTCTTGTTTTTCGTATTTCCGTCAATTCATCATAGTTAACTGCGATCGACGAGACTTATTGCAATTACACTGCACCCCCACCCCTCCACATAAAATTACAAGACCCACTGCACCACAGCAGAGCTCGTAATTCAAACTCCCGCAAGTTGTCACTGTGAGTACAGCCTCCTCTGGAAAAACACCTGCCAGTGGATGGAATGAGCTGCCAAACCCCACAAACTTCACTGATAACGCTCCGCCACTATTCCGCCATAATGTCCAATGTTCCTCCCAATGGTCCGCCTAAAGACATTGGCTTCAATACGATACAGTTAAAGGACGATGGAACGGTAAGGCAGGTAATAATGCTAAAGGACACAAGCACTGATAGCGACTTCATTTCTATGGCTACCAAGACAACTGAGAACGTCTATACGTACGCGCTACGTACTGCGTACGCAACGCTTGGTCAGACCACATTTGCGTTCTATGGGTGGACAAGGCCTTGACCGAGTTAACCATTACCTGTGCTATTTGACTGGTCATATTTCGAATGTGTTCTGCGTCCAGTCTGTTCGTGCGAACGCAACTTCAAATTGACCTGTGCTTTGAACATTGCTCAATTCAAAAGTCATTGACTCAACAAAACAAGTTCATTGATGTGTTACTCTGACCAGCTTCCTGCTATTGCAGGAATAACGGATGACTATGTGAACGCGAAAAGCTAATCAAAATCCAATATGTGCGATAATGGATAGCTGGGGGTTGTAAAATTAATGATAATGTGAGTCAGTTATTCATACACATCCGACTGACGTGGGTGCCGTTTCTCTCGTTCAGTAACTTCTCCGCACGAGAGAAAGGCGAAGTGAAATTTTGGCAAATCATATTGACTTTGAAGTGAACTAGGCGCTTTGTCTGACACTCGACTGTTCGACCAACCTATCGCCACACAATTATGGCAGCAAAATGCACAACACCACAGGAGATCACATGATATCGCGAATTTTGTGACTCAACTTTGGTAGAAACATATATTACTGTAACACACTGCATGTACATCAGACAATCCTCAATAAATTGTATGTATCATCCCGTTCTTTTATTCTTTGAGGTGAGGTGAAATTGTAATTAGTGAATTCTTAAAGACATATATGGCTGTTATCACGTGTGCATATGTAAATTAGGATATCATTTCCAATATTTGTGATATATGAACACAGTTGATCTTGTAACAACTGGAGAAGAGTCACGAATCGTGTCCCCTTTTTAGCGATGTTTTGTCGCTAACACTGACGACAGATTTGATGCTCTCCCAGATTGAGTTATAAGTTGCAACGTGACAGCATTATTCTTAGCTGATTATTGTACCAATATCTCGTTATGATGCTTTTCAAACTGTATCTTTGAACATGTTCGAGATTTGAAGAAAATTGGGCTAAGAACTATATCGAGGCCTACCTCGATCTGGTAACGTTCGGACGAATTTCCAGTTTAAACTATTGTCATTTCGTACTATAGGCCATTTGTTTAATTCCGCCTGTCGAAGGAATTTACCATCCACCCCTGTACTGTCCTATAGTTTCAACCCATGGTTGAAATGTATGATTCATTGACGAAAACGGTAAAGGTCAACATCTTGTGACGCCAGGACAATTCCAACTATTAGAGAAACCTTCTTTCGGCGACATAACAAAAACACATCCGTAAAAACGCTCAAGTAAGACGTACTCGGTATGAGAGTCGTGTGCATATGAGAATGTTAGTAAACAAAGCCACAACAATATGGTGCGATTCCTCGCCATGAATGATGTCCATGAGTTTCTTGTTCTTCGTACTTTTCATACAGCATATAAACGGGGACGATGCTTGCAATTTGCAGATATGAAATTAAGACGGGTGGGACCATGTGGAAGCATGGAAGCTGTGATGCTCACTGCTATCCTTTAGTAAGGGTGTGTAGATGACTGGATCTCACCCTCAAAACGCTGACACTGCTCATTGGCATATGCATAAACGAAGGTGGCTTTTATGATGGAACTGCCCAGCACAGTGTTTTTTTCCTGTGACGCCGTAACAATGCTGAGTCTTATATAGCGCACATAAACAGTTATCAACTGATCGCTTCACAACATTACCCCCGCTCATTGGAACCAGGTACGCACTCCGATAATCACGGATAGTCTGTGGCAGCAGTATATATATCAGCGCCGGTTGTACTCAGGTTCCTCACGGGTCCCCATTCTACTTGAGGGTTTACAAGAGGAGCGCTTCAGAATAGGCGAGGCTATGCCCTGCTTCAACCTCGAAACAATCTATAACATTTAATGGTCCAAATGTAGAATAATTACCTAGAGTAGTATAAGTGTAACTGTAGAATGACAGGAGGGCATAAACAAATTCAAAATGTTCCAGTTTGCATAATTGATGAGCTAATTTGAATATTTATAGAGGTCAATTTGGGAAAACAATTATTTGGGCAGGGAATGTCCTACAACATTGTGTAACATATCGAAGGGCAGCTTCTAGTGTTATTCTGGGAGTTATGTAAGCAGATTTTCAATATCATATATGAATTACTATATTTTAATCGATTTTTGCCTCTAAAATAGGGCTTTCTTGGCATATTTTCATCGATTTTTCGGAATGTTCATCTTTGTTTGAAAATATTCCTACATGATATCGAAAATCTGTTCCCATCACTCCCTGAATCACACTAGAAGCTTCCTTTCGATATGTTACACGATGTCGTAGCGCATTCCTTGGCCAAATTATCTTTTTCCTAAATTAACCTCAATGAATATGCAAATTAGCTCATTAATCATGCAAATTTAAACATTTTAATTATTCAATGTGTTTTCTTTATTTTACAATATCTACAATAATATTATAGTTATTCATTTGGACCATTAATTGTGAAATATTGTTTTGAGGGCAGCGCCTCCCCTTAAACGTCCGAGCCTGGACTCGAACCCACAACCTTCAGCATGCGAGACGAGTGTATTAACCACTGCACCAAGTACGACCACTCCACAGGTACTACCTAACTAAGATGGTTCAAGAATCAATCTTTCTTAGTTATTCAAACAGATGAACAAACGAGGGCACAACGTATATTACAAGAAATGCATTCGATGTAGTGGTAATCGAAGAGACTACATAATAGGGGCAGAGGTAAATTATACCAAAATAGTTCGACCTCCTCAAGAGTTCAGACTGCTCTTGCGGACAATGACCGAATTGCTTTCTCCTACACAATCTAAGCTGCTTTTTTTTGGCGATGGGATACTAGGAAACGCTCAAGGGATGAGCTGTTTGACAATTATTAGAGCAAGGCAGGGAGAAGTTCATTCCAATTAGGCACATCTCATATAGATGTAATCTAGACAAAATTTGAATGTTACCAATCATCGGCGAGCGTTGAATTCAGTTTTAGTATGGATTCGAATTCGACTAGTTGCAGCAGAAGAGTTCTGTCTTGACGACAACACTGACAAAGAGCCTGCGCGGTATTCGATGAAGTGCGTGTGTTATTGTACATATGGCTATAACATTGTTCTAGAATTATCTTTAGATTTTTTCCTTTATTCTGGGTCCGAGGATCTCTAAAATCTCTAGGATTGAGCCTAATGCAGATCCTGGTATATTATTAAACAGTAAGTATAAACATAATAGAAGTTGATATCGACTTATTTTGAGGGAGAATTGATCACACAGTGAGAGAACAGAAATTGAACATTCGAAACTGCGCGTAATACATGGTACTGCAACAACAGCCTGATAACAGGACTAAATATGAATTGCTTACAAATTAGATGAGATGATATCTATCGTGGCCCATACTATTAAGAGGATTTTCGTTCAATATGACCTATAGACATTACGGATCTCAATGATGATACTGGAACATTTTCGAGAATAGAGGGCAGTCGGCCAATTCAGTTTAAAAATGAACGATGATCGCCAGTATCCAGGGAGCCATCAAGAAACTCTGGCCATGTATAGTTTAGCTATTGTATGTTCCACGACTGATAAGCGACCATTAGAGCAGTCAAATGACGGTAACTGCTAACATGCGACCGACGAAACTCCTTTCGGTAATACTCTGATCACCCCTACCATCCCCTCTCGAATTACAAAGTCTGCTCCATGCCAGCTGAGTCATGACATCAGTACCTCACCCACCACAGCTGATAGTACAACCATATCTGGCAGCTGTAAGGAGGAATTCAACTCTAGCTATTCAGCCCTAGGGTTTAACCCGAATGTCTTGTTGGCCGATCTGCCAAAATAATGAAATTTATCAGACACATCTTTAGTAGCTGTAGTGTCTTCGTCAAGAGTTAATTTGGAGCTACTGAGTAGTTAGTTTGAAAACAATTCCAAACCATATTACAAAGTTCAGGACTCCTACTTGACATTCATCCTGGCATCGCCATGTCCAGGAAATATTAGGCTAATTACCCTGAGGCGTACTCTAAACTTGATAGTAAACTGTTTGTGTCTAATTTGTAGTTGAAACTTCCTGTCTAGTGGAATTCCGTTGGCGCCAGATATGTCTTATCGGTGGTGAGTGAGTTTGATAGCCTCATGACTGGGTATGACATTCAGACCATGGCAGAATTCTGCGCCATGAAGGATGGACAAACTTGTCTGCCATTGTGTGATAAATATTACGGTATATTTCATCTATCTATACAATATTACGCCACGTCTCTGCTTCGGCCTGTCCGTCTGTCCGGCACTATTATCGGAAACAGCCGGGCGCACTGAGTTTGGGTTTCCGTTTCCGTGGTGCGAACGGATCTCTGTAAATTACGATCAAATGCCTCTAATTGACCATTCACACAACAGTTTCCACGCCCTTCTGCAGGGCCCTTTGTTTACACTAACACCTAGCTTTTCTTTCTTATTCATTCGTGCATTCCGTGATACTTCTAAGTCTTATATCTCCTATTTTCGCCGACTCATTTCTCTTGAAGTGGACTTGACTACTTTTGCATTTCCACTATTCTTATTGTTCTTTGTAGATTCTATCATTTTACCTCCTTGATTGTTTTATGTGTTCCGCTTCATGTCATCTTGTAAAGCGCTTTTGGACGTATCTCTTATGAAAAGGGCGCTATATAAATGTGGTAAATAATAATAATAATAGCTTCACACAGAAGGCTGCAGAACTTCAGTGAAATTGGTTCATCATAGGTCAGGGGGCCAGTACAGTCCATAGGTGTCAGTGCAATGAAAAACCATGAGCTTGGATTGGCTCAGAGAAATCTCAGTGAAGACTTGGGTGCTGCTCTCTGTGTGGAGACCCATGGATTTTTGTGTGTAGGCCAACATAGGTCAGTAGAGAGGTTTCTCAGAATGCTGCACAGAGGAGTGGCTTTTCAGTTTTTATGCATTGCCAGGTTATTTCAATTTGCTGGAACAACAGTGCTGTTCAATGGTAGTGGAGTCACTTTTCTGGATTGATATCCAGTTAACACTGGCAACTGCTCACGGATCAGAAATGAGCACTGATTACAACAGGAAGATACATTACAATCAAGAGATTTGGGGTTTGACCATCTACCCTCCCTCTGGACCACTGTGAACATGAAGGTGTACCAGTGGTCCAGCTACACACCACCCACCTGCAGATCGGAACAGGATGTGGTGCATCCGGGTGTTACAAGGCCTCCTTTGGGGTAGACATATGGTCCAATCTCCCAATGATGGAATTGTCACCAGCAGTATCAGTTATTCAAACTTTCAAAAGTGTTAGGACTCTCAACAGGTTATTGTGTGTTGCTGTAACGAGAGTGTTGGTCAATGGTAGTGAAGTGGCCTCCCTGTATTATGTTACAAGTTAGTTTGTTTTGCTGCCCGCTGGAACAATAGCGTTGGTCAATGCTAATGTGATCTTTCTGTATTCAAAACAGGTCATTATGGGTTTCTGATGGCGACGTGCGGGTATTGCTAGTATATAATACGGTATCATGGTTCTGACGTGTTTGTGGGTTTTTATGGTCCACTCGTCGGACATGAGTACCGTTCTCATACAAGTCAGCCAGGGTGCATACCTGGATACATCACTCTCGTCAGCTGCGAACCCCCATCGGGTCACGGACCAAGGCAAAGCCTCCGAAGCGTGACTTCAATGCGAAGGAGGTGGTCATTACACGCGGACGGCAACATACAAATCACCGTCCACTCATTGTGAGCAATCGGCATGAAGCACTAATCTTTTGCAAGGAATCAAGGGGGGGGGGGGGGGTAGCAGCATAGTTTATAATAGTACTACTATGTAGCATGAACTAAACGCCATTTGTTAGCGTCTTCCTCCCATTGTTTGTGTTGGTAAGTGGAACGAGCTGATATAGTTAATAGTCATCTTAAATTACAGTTGATTTGTCTGCATTTTGTAACTCATGTTATTCTGAAACAACAGTCCATAACGCAGTTCTTATTTAATGGGTGATGTACACCGCATGTGATGACACTCTGACAAAGATTTTCTTCTATATTAACATTATATAATGTCTATGTATACAACCAGATTCACCCCGGGTGAACTATTTATTCGCATATGTAAATGTAGGGAGCAAACATATGAAGCCGCCTTCTTGTCCGAAATTAGACTGGCGAAAAGGAGGCTTATGCAAACAGAATTAATTAAAATAAAATATTGACAAGACGCAATTATTGATCGCACTACTCATGACCATCTGCATTAGGTATTGCAATGACTTGTGTAATCAGGAGATACTAATTGGAAACAAAAAAACAGTAACAGATGCCACTCACGGCAATACATCACTTCATTATGTTGTACTAGTTCGTCCTGTGGGCGCTATTTTGACATTACTGCCCTTCTGTAAACATTTCTTACCGTATGTGTCTATTGATGTAGTACCGTACAACCTTGCTAATTCACCCCGATTTTTCACCTTTGCATGTCGGTCTCATGAAAGTGTTAATTTCCTGAATATGCAAACATGATGTTCGTAACACGATTGTGATCAATTTGGGGTCAAGTCAAAGTTAATCTAGGGTCAACATTGGTCAAAGTCCAAAACCCCTGCAAGCAGAATGACTATTGAACACAAATGTACACAGGCTGCATAGTATGTAGGTACATATATAATACATAATTCCTGTTAATGTTCGTGTTGTGTCCAAGGTCACTACAAGTCAACAACAGTCAAAGTCTAACAACCTTGTAAACAGTATAACTGTGGAATGCGATGGTGCACCAGCTTCATACTCATCAGAGATAATAGAACAGCTCTTACCTGGACAGAAAAGAACCGACATCAGCCGTGGTTGATGTTTGGTTTAGATGAAGGGAGATCATAAACCAGCACAAATTGTAAGCAACTGATCTACGAAGAAGCTCTGTACGTTTCGTGTAGTGGATGTGGGCAGGAACTGACAACTTTTGGTGTTCTTCTTTTGAAAAATATCTGTGTTGGACTGTGGATGGAGTTTGCCTCTTTCTCACACATGATAGAGGAGTTCTCTTTAGTATTGGGTGTGGATACTGAGGTTTGAACTCAGTCCCCTTTCGTCGCGGTAGCACTGGCACTCCATCTCCAACGTCTCCATCCAACAGACTGAAATTCCCCCTGTGCCCTCCACTGCAACTAGAAAAATCCATACTGTTTATCGCTAATATAAGACGGATTATTGAATCGTAATTTCGATTCCGATTTCTGTTAAAGGCCAGGTGAAGAGCTAATTCATTGCCTGGAAACTTACATAGATGAAAAGAGCACATCTCAATACCCCTAAATCCAAAAATTGAAGTTCCCAACTTGTTGTATATCCATGTTATCACTATCAACAAGTTAGGTCTGATGACGTCACGAGGGGAACCAAATGAATGTCCCTCTTGAGATTACACAATAATAACT
>JAUOBX010384228.1:0-16958 GCA_032360705.1 Eupentacta quinquesemita
TGATCCTGTGGTAGTTCACTTGGGTCCTGAACAATCAGTTCACCACCCGGCGCTGGAACCATACATGGTGATTCTGTAAGTGGCAATAAAGAGGCAGAAAACTCACTGAATTGCTTTCGTACAATAGGTATATGGAATGGTATAAAAAAATCATTAAGGTCTGAATTAACACCGAGCATATATCGGAAACCCTAAAAAACGAAGATGGGGCAGGCTTGAATGACTTTTTCCATATAGAGAAACACCATTGTCAGTAAGAAATGTCAACAAGGATGTCACTTGTCATTTCGAGTTTCATTTCGTAAACACATTCAAATTCGGAAGCCAATTTTAGAGGCTTTCATTCAAACCGAGCAAAAAACAAAATATTTGGTACCATATAAAATATGGAATGTTCATATAAAAGGCGACACAAGTTTCTGAACCAGTATAAAGTTTTAAACCCATGGATGCACATTGTAGGGCTGAGCAGTTTCAGAAATGATACAAGTATAAGCTAGTAGAAAGCTTTGCAGAAAGGAAAATAGAGCAAGCTAGTACCTGTACAGAATGGCGCGTTTTCAACTGTCCAGTTTCCAAGTTGACAAGTGGCGTTTTCACTCCCGTTCAAGTCGTAACCATTTGGACATGAGTAATATACAGTGGTATCGTGATCCTGTGGTAGTTCACTTGGGTCCTGAACAATCAGTTCACCACCCGGCGCTGGAACCATACATGGTGATTCTGTTAGTGGCAATAAAGAGGCAGAAAACTCACTGAATTGCTTTCGTACAATAGGTATATGGAATGCTATGAAGAAATCATTAAGGTTCGAATTAACACCGAGCATATATCGGAAACCCTGAAAAACGAAGATTGGGCAGGCTAGACTGACTTTTTTCATATAGGGAAGCACCATTGTCAGTAAGAAATGTCAACTAGGATGTCACTTGTCATTTCGAGTTTCATTTCGTAAACACATTCAAATTCGGAAGCCAATTTTAGAGGCTTTCATTCAAACCGAGCAAAAAACAAAATATTTGGTACCATATAAAATATGGAATGTTCATATAAAAGGCGACACAAGTTTCTGAACCAGTATAAAGTTTTAAACCCATGGATGCACATTGTAGGGCTGAGCAGTTTCAGAAATGATACAAGTATAAGCTAGTAGAAAGCTTTGCAGAAAGGAAAATAGAGCAAGCTAGTACCTGTACAGAATGGCGCGTTTTCAACTGTCCAGTTTCCAAGTTGACAAGTGGCGTTTTCACTCCCGTTCAAGTCGTAACCATTTGGACATGAGTAATATACAGTGGTATCGTGATCCTGTGGTAGTTCACTTGGGTCCTGAACAATCAGTTCACCACCCGGCGCTGGAACCATACATGGTGATTCTGTAAGTGGCAATAAAGAGGCAGAAAACTCACTGAATTGCTTTCGTACAATAGGTATATGGAATGGTATAAAAAAATCATTAAGGTCTGAATTAACACCGAGCATATATCGGAAACCCTAAAAAACGAAGATGGGGCAGGCTTGAATGACTTTTTCCATATAGAGAAACACCATTGTCAGTAAGAAATGTCAACAAGGATGTCACTTGTCATTTCGAGTTTCATTTCGTAAACACATTCAAATTCGGAAGCCAATTTTAGAGGCTTTCATTCAAACCGAGCAAAAAACAAAATATTTGGTACCATATAAAATATGGAATGTTCATATAAAAGGCGACACAAGTTTCTGAACCAGTATAAAGTTTTAAACCCATGGATGCACATTGTAGGGCTGAGCAGTTTCAGAAATGATACAAGTATAAGCTAGTAGAAAGCTTTGCAGAAAGGAAAATAGAGCAAGCTAGTACCTGTACAGAATGGCGCGTTTTCAACTGTCCAGTTTCCAAGTTGACAAGTGGCGTTTTCACTCCCGTTCAAGTCGTAACCATTTGGACATGAGTAATATACAGTGGTATCGTGATCCTGTGGTAGTTCACTTGGGTCCTGAACAATCAGTTCACCACCCGGCGCTGGAACCATACATGGTGATTCTGTTAATGGCAATAAAAAAGCAGAAAACTCACTGAATTGCAGTTAATTAGGAGTTTTTTTTCTGGAATGCTGTATCCCTGGCAAAACGTGGGGGTGGGCGACAACTGGAGCATGGGCGTCAATAAGAACCTCCATGGTATATATGAAATGGTATGAACGATTCATTAGGGTTTGAATTAACACCGAGCATATATCAGAAACCCTAAATTACAAAGATGGAGCATGCTAGAATGACTTTTTTCCATATGCCGAAGCACCATCGTTAGTAAGAAATGTCCACAAGTATGTCACTTGTCATTATGAGTTTTATTTTGTAGACACATCCAAATTGGGAAGCCAAAGTCGTAACCATTCGAACATGAGTAATATACAGTGGTATTGTGATCCTGTAGTAGTTCATTTGCGTCCTGAACGATCAATTCACCACCCGGCGCTGGAACCATACATGGTGATTCTGTTAGTGGCGATAAAGAAGCAGAAAACGCACTGAATCGCTTCCGAACAATAGGTATAAATGAAATGGTATGAAAAATATTTTTTTTCTTTAAGTGGGTTGGCCATATGGAGTACATGATCCCAATCGTTTTGGGGTCTGGTCCAAGGTCACCTGGGTCAACCAGAGGTCGAAATCCCAAACCATGTAAACACAACAACTGATGAATGAAAAAGGGCAAAGACTCTCATACTTGGCATGTAGGTTGGCCATATGTGGTAAATGATCCCTATATTGTTCTTGGGTCTGGTCCATGGTCACCTGGGGTTACCAACGGTCAAAGTTTAAGAACTTCATAAACACGATAACTAGTGAACGAGAAGGTTCAGAGACTTCATACTTGGCATGTGGGTTGGCCATATGGAGTACATGATCCCTATCGTTTGGGGTCTGGTCCAAGGTCACCTGGGCTCACCAGAGGTCAAAGTCTGAAAACCTTGTAAACACGATAACTAGTGAACGAAAAGATGCAGGGACTTCATACTTGGCACGTGGGTTAGCCATATGGAGTACATGATCCCTATTGTTTTGGGGTCTGGTCCGACGTCACCTGGAGGTCACCAGAGGTCGAAATCCCAAAACCATGTAAACACAATAACTGATGAATGAAAAAGGGCAGATACTCTCATACTTGGCATGCAGGTTGGCCATATGTAGTAAATGATCCCTATATTGTTCTTGGGTCTGGTCCATGGTCACCTGGGGTCACCAAAGGTCAAAGTTTAAGAACCTTATAAACACGATAACTAGTGAACGAAAAGGTTCAGAGACTTTATACTTGTCATGTGGGTTGGCCACATGAAGTACGTGCTCCCTACTGTTTTGGGGTATTTTGTTACACATCAAGTTAGCTAAAATATGAGGATAAATATCTGAAGATAAATTATCTCTCCTAACATCTAACAATGACTTGATTTCAGTTCTGAATGGAAATCATAACAATAACATAACTGCAATATCAAACAAACACTCTCAATATTTATATCTTCTCACATTGTTTCATCCTTCAGATCTTAGTCTTAAATAGTAGCTATTAAGGTGGATAAAATCATACTCAGAGTCAGTCCTTCAGTACATTTCAATTTTTGGCATGATTGCCACTCTATGGTGTCCCAGTTTCGTATTTTTATTGATATACTATAATTGTTTAATTTTGTTCTTTCTGTGGAACCACCCAGAACCAAAGTGATTACATCCTGTGTGTCAATTAGCGCCTCATCATATTACCTGCAAAGCTTTCTCTCCCTGGAGACTGACCACAGGCCACCCATCTAATTTGTTTGCACTGGGGTTATCCTAGAGGAATGCCTAACAGTTTATATGCCCACAGATAAGTGTGGATGTGGAAGGGGGGGTGTGATTGGGGAACTATTTGAGGAGAAGGCACCCATTCAGTAGTGGACGAGTTTCAGATAGGACTGATCAACTGACTTCAAGTTAAGCTCAGGCAAAGCCTCCATAGTAGTCTCATTGTTGTTGTGACATCATATTCCATACTATCATGCATGGGCAGCGACAACAGTGAGTGGGATTGGGGGAAATAGGAACATGCCCTCCCCTGATTTTTCTGATGGGGGACATGACATCAGTTGTTCACAGGATTGCTGCATCAGATTTCCAAAATTTGTATTGAGAAGGGCGAAGGTCAAACAATTTGTGCTTTGTCTCATATATTCCTAATCCCTCTATTATATTGCCAGTTTCATATGAACAGGAAGGCTGTGAATATGAGGAGGGGGTCCTGACATACAGTATTCAACAGTACATGTTTATTGATATACCATTACATGTTTCAAATTGCATCTAAAACCAACTGAAAATTGATAGCAAACTCCTCCAGTGTGTGTGTGTGTGTGAAGAGGGAGGGAGGGGAGGGGGGGGGCACATCAAAGTTAACACGAGGCGAAAGTATGAAGTTATTTTCAAAACGGAGTGCATGTTCAAGTGCATTACATTGTACCAAATCACAGCTAAGGCCACCTTGAAATGCAAGATCTTCACCCCTTCTATTTTACCCCTACTGCCCATATCACTGAAAAACTGGATCATTAAAGCAATTCATGGATATATAGCTTCCACATGTTTATGTATCAAGGTCTGACAACCTTGTGGTTAACCGTTAACACGATAACTAGTGGACAGAAAAGGGCAGAAAACTCCATACTTGATATGTAGGTTATGGAGTGCATGATGGGATTGTTTGGTCTTGTTCAAGGTCATCTGAGGTCAACAGAGGTCAAAGTTTGGAGACCGTGTAAACATAACTAGTTAATAGAAGTGAGCCAACACTTCATACTTGGTATGTAGGTTTGCCTGCTTGACAACAGTACACGGTCATATTGGGTCAACAGAGGTCATATTCTCAAAACTATCCCAAACTTGGTAACTAGTAAGCAAAAAAGTGCTGAGATTTAATAATAAATCCTTCATATATATGTAGTATGGGATGTATCGTTTTTAGTCCGGTTCGCCCCCACTATTATTGTGAGTTTCAAGAATATTTTTGGTGTTGCGAAAGTCCTACAAATAAGGCATGGAATCACTACGCATCGTTGCGTTCTTGTCCTTGTTGCGAAGCTGTCTAATAGCTTATACTTATACCATTTCTGAAATTGTTTGGCCCTACAATGTGCATCTATGGGTTAAAACTTTGAACTGTTCAGAAACTTGTGTTTCCTTCTATATGAACATTCCATATTTTATATGCTCCCAAATATTGTGTTTTTCACTCAGTTTTGATGAAAGCCCCGTAAAATTCCGAATTTGATATGCTACCAAATGTTAGGTTTATTGCTCGGTTTGAATGAAAGCGCCTAAAATTGGCTTCCGAAATTAAATTTGTTTACAAAATAGTATTCAAAATGACGAGTGACATCCTTGTGGACATTTATTACTGACGATGGTGCTTCCGTATATATGGAAAAAGTCATTCTAGCCTGCTCCTTCTTTTTTTGGGGGTAAAAACCCATGCTTTTGTACGATGGGGATCCATATGAAATGGTATGAAACAATTCATCAAGGTTTAGATTAACATCGAGCAGAAACTCTACAAAGCTAAGCTGGGACAAGGCTGAATATAGCTTTTCTGATAGGGAGGTACCATCGTCAGTAAGGATGTCATTTTTTATTAATAGTTTTATTTCCTAAAGACATCCAATTTCTGAGGCCAATTTTAGGCACTTTTATCGAGGCCCTCTCATTCAACACCATCTTCAGTGAGAGATTCCCAAAGGATGTCATCAGTCATTTTGAATACTACTCTGTAAACAAATTTAATTTTGGAAGCAAATTTTAGGCACTTTCATTTAAACCGAGCAATAAACCTAACATTTGGTAGCATATCAAATTTGGGATGCTTTTATAAAAGAAAATACAGGTTTCTGAACTGAGAACTGAGACGTCGAAAAGGTTATCATTTGTCATTGTGATTTTGTGAACAAATAGGGCGAGTTTCTTTATTTTGTGGAATCCATCTCCCGATTCTGTCTCCCTATAGGATACCTTGCACCAGTGTAGCACAGGGAGACTGGTGGAGGGTCCGAGCTTTATTACAGTCGTGTCTGGCTCAGTCCGAGTTGTGCCGGACATCTGAGTGAGGCTGTGGCGAAGGCTGCTTCTGTTGAGTTGGTGTTGGTGAGGTACCAGCTCGTGCTGCCTTCATGCTGTCCTCCAGAGGAAATGCTTGCAAATCAAGCCTGGGAAGTGGCCTAGCTGCCAACGATGCGGGTCTTGGATGACTCTCCCTCAGAGACATAGGGCTTGATGGGCCCCTCACCTAGTGAGAGATGGAGTCCCCGGACGCAGGGCCTGTACCTCGTCACTGGAACCCTTGACACCCATGGGTACCCCCCATTGAGTACCCCTCAATGCAAGTAACTCTCCTTTTACAATGGTTACTATAGCAACCGTTCCTATGGCGACCATCACCAGTGAATATGGGTGAAATAGCAAACTGACTACAATATCTCATCTGGCCCTCTGGGACCGATGAGATAATAAGATAGGCATAGTGCTCTAACTATGAGCGGCGATCCTGGGAGACAATATTTCCAATATTTGCAAAGACTCCATGGACTTTTGACAGATGCCAAAGATGGAGAATATGAATGGATGGAACATAGTCTTCAGCATATCCAGAAAGAGGAAAGTGTGCAAGACGAGTTCACGCACATGGTTCACTTATCACGTCACCCAGCAACAGCCAACATCGGATCGACCAAGAATATATGCACTGCTCCCACAATGGAAAGGTCAGACACGCCGGCAATGATTAGGCATGGCATGAACGTACACCGACAAGCGACAGAGTACCTCAACCCAGGGCAAGTTCCAGTGATTGCGTTCGACCAGCCTCTGCTCGCTCTTGCTAGGTGTGTACAATGGACATGGCTGGACCTCTACGAGTGGAAGTAGATATGATGGGTAGCCCGCACATTGAGAAGGCACTATGGAACACTATCGGTGACTTGTTAGATGGATCAGGTTGGACAACAGCACTCACAGAATCACAAGTGGCGTCATCTGAGACAGCGGACTCATTCCTGAAAGTACCGCACATAACTAGGACCAGGCATGTTCACCGGGTCACTGTTCTATGCTAGTTTATCACAGGCAAAGATCTGATGTTGATGAGAGTTTCATCAACTGGCTGGAACGCATGTGTGAGTTCCCTCCCACATTCGAGGTTTGGAACATGATCGTACGGTATGACATTGTGGTCCTCATATTTGTTAGAGACCCACCAGGAAATAAACTTGTTATTGTATATATCTGTATTAGAGGCACTCGTGCTATTGTTCTTCGCATTGTACACATCAGAGACATGAAAGCACTGCCCCAAGATATCAGGGAGGAGTTCGAAAACCGTGGTCACTGGGCAATCTTGAAGTCCTCACACAAGTACTCCGCGATCCCTATAGACCAAGCGCATGAGCAGGAGAACAAAGTCGTGAAAGCATCTGGTGGTGCAGTTGGGCTAACTGAGAATCCAGTTGCATTCAGGCGCTGGATGACTGCTGGGCCCGAGCTCGCTAGGCTTCTGGGCAGTATAAGGGAGAATATATCCACGATGATGGTCCAGAGAATCCTGCTAACTTCGAGCATCACGAGCAAGGCCTTGCTGCACAGAAAACCTTCCAGGGACAAGTTGGTAGCCTATTTCAGGCATGGGCAACCTAAGGCCCGCGGGCCGAGTGCGGCCCGCGAGGCCAATTTTCTTGGCCCGCAGAATGCCTAATGAGCCTGGGCATACTGTGTTAATAATGACCAAATTTACATCATCTAGGCCCACAAGAAAGTCATGAAGTGTGCCTCTGGCCCCCGGACCGAAAAAGGTTGCCCATTCCTGGCCTATATAACACAATGCGCCAGAACAGAATGCGTGGATACACGATAGGATCTCAATGAACTCTGTTCTCAACAAAGCTTAAAGCAGAATCGATTGGTTGCAAGAAAGTTAAGGTGCTTGAGAACAACGTGACCCTTTTCGGCCAGCCATACATATCCTTGCAGAGTAGACATGGGGACATTTCTGAATTCATTGGTCACAAATTCTAGTTGTATCCTCCATCTCTCAAGTTGACTCTGGTAAACAAAATGAATTACAACTGGTAATATTAGTTTTTTCACTCAACCTAATTAGACTCTGACTATTATCATGGATATAATCTAATTGTGATTCTCCTTCTGACGAATTCTGATGATATCAACGTCCTGTGATGTTTCGATTATGTAAACTAATCAGCCGTGTAACAATTAGAATACCATCTCCGATAGAGAGTATTTCACGGATATTACAATATTTGTTAGGGTTTCCCATCTAAATCGGTAAGTGGATGGACTTGCCAAAAACTTACGTGAGCATTCTGGAGGTTGATTTAGTGACCAATTCCCATGGTCACATGTTGCACTGCTGCCTCCATTCAGGGTATATCCACCCGGGCACGAATACGTAACAGTTGTTCCATTGTCATGTGGGCCACTCCCAGCAGGATCGCTGATGATCAGATCGTCTTCCACAGGAGCTGCAGTCTCACAGGGTGACGCTGTAATGTAAAGAGTTCATAGACAACAATCTATTATATGTTACGATTTCAGAGGAGATAAAAAACGGATAATTTGATAGTCAATCCTGAACTGGTACAAATATAACTTATGATAATGTGTTTATAGTGACTCTTTAAAACTAAACATGTGGACCTGTCATGCTGACTTCGGAAGAACGAAATGGAAAACAGTTGGTGATATTTGAGTTTACTCTTTATAATTAGATTTTGACAATTATCACGGATTTTGTTCAAGTGTAAATTGTATCTCAGACGAATGTGCTGATATCAAACGTTTGTTGGCGCTTCTTTCATGCCAATTATAGGCCCGTGGGACGAATAAAATAGATCTCCGCTAGAGGATATTTGGCGAATATTAAAATATTTATTAGGGATTCTCATCTCAATCGACAGGAGGGTTGACTTGCCAAAACTTACGTAAGCATTCTGGCAATTGGGTTAATGACCAATTCCCGTGGTCGCAGGTTGCAGTGTCGCTTCCGTTGAGGGAATATCCATCTGGGCACGAATACGCCACAGTTGTTCCATTGTCATGTGGACCACTTCCAGCAGGATCGCTGATGACCAGATCGTCATCGGCAGGAGCTGCAGTGTCACACGGTGACGCTGTAATGTGAAGAGTTTGTAGATTAGAGTTACATGCATTGTGAGGAGATGAAAACAGATCGAATAAGTGTCAATCCAAAACTGATACAAATAAAACATCTGCTGATGTTTCTATAGTGATTTTTTTAAATCTAAACGTGTGAACCTGCCATGTTGAAATGTGTAAACGGAATAGGATAGTCTCCACACTTGGCAGCCATTTTGTAGAAGGCACCTGGGATACATAGAGCGACCGATCTGAGATGTTCAGCACATTGATTGTGACTCCTGATAGTACGTCCAACGGAATTTCAAAGTGACAATTTGCCCCAAACCTAACTGGAAACTCGTCTAGCTCGTGGACTTTGTAGGTTATATATCACCGTTCGTTGTTTTCGCCTCAACAGTTGCGTCGCGTATGTGAACAAACAGGCTACTTATCAACGTTTGGAATATGTAGAGGCATCGACCATTTGTTCTAAGACGAGGCAACATCTTTATTAAAACATGCTTGCACTATTTATTGAAGCGTGCACCAGGACAGAGAATAACTCAATTGGTATCTATCAACTGCCCAACAAGATAACACGATGTAATCCGGCGTACTGAAACACAAATTTTCAACCATTATTGAGGGTTAGAGAATGTTCATCTCTCGCGTATATCGGGACCAATTTACAAATATCCGTGCTTTAAAGGGTCCACACTAGTCACCAATATTGCGGAGAAAGTTAATCAAATAACTCTGGCTATTATGTTGATCGTTGATATCAACTAGCGGTAACACGCCTCTTCTTCTCATTCAGTGACGCGCAGATGCAAGGCTATGGTCAAATGTCAAGGGGAGGGGGAGAGGGAAGGGGGGGGGGACTGCTGGAGCTCCCAAATCCCAATTTCAACGTGGAGGAGGTGTCTCTTAAAAATGTGGCAATTTCTGAATGAGCTCCAATGCAATCTTGTACAATATATCGCATCCGAGCACCCTGCTTGTTATCCGAATGATTGAGCTGATATTATGGAATGGGTGCTCTTTATATCCGCTGGAATTGTCTGAGTATACTTCTCGGGATCGTCCTGGAGCCATTGTGAATGTGGGTGAAGCCCAGGTTTGTCGCCCTGCCCTATACATTTTAGGTGGCTTTAGATGCACATTGGCAATATCTGTGGTGGTCAGTAGTCTCCATTCGAGTGTAGCACTACGTAGCATAGAGATCCGATTATTGCGAATCGCTAAAAGAATCTTGGTCTGTGAGACCCTGCAGTAGGACGGCCTTAGATGATATTCAGGCAGAGATTTAGGGTAACACGAATACTCGTATTCTCTAGTGATAGCCTGTTTACGTCTCAATGTGACGAACGTATCATCTTCGTGTTGTTTGCGTTTCTCGGCACGTTTTCGGACTGTCGAAACTGGAGGAACGGGAGATCAGTCTCAACAACTGCTCACAGCCAAGAAGTACACTTATTTCATATGCTTCGAAACAAACTCAATAAATTCCAATGCAGGAATTAGATCCGGAAATCCATGACCTCGTCAACCAGCGTTGGCGCCGAGACCATGTAGCAGGAGGACCGAAACTAGGCCTTGCATATAGCTCCTAATAATGATGGTCCCGGGCCTTGAGGACTCGGGTCGGTCTAGACAATAAGTCTACTACTCAGCATGCGAGAACAAGGTGAAGCCTCTATAAAGGATGGGACCCTATAGCATGCATGTCACTGATACGGAGCATATGCCACTTTTCTCGCCTAGCGAACTGATGGGTTGACTAAAACACTCATGGCTAGCAAACGCATATATTTTCCTCCGCAAACCGCAGTCCGCAGCGACTTTTGCTAATCCAACCCCCCCCCCCCCAACAAATAATGTAAGTTCTCTGCTATCTATCAATCAATGTCTGATTGAGTTGTTGTGCCTGCATGGGGAAGATCATTTTTATAACTACAAATAAATGGTGTGGGAATCCAGTTCAAGTCCTGACTGATTTGGCCTTACACAGGTGACTCGGTACACGATTGGTAGTCGGAAAGAATATCATCGAGGGGAAGTCGTCTGCTAACATTCCGGTTCCTCACCAGAAATGTAATCGGTCATGTTATGGTAATTTATAAGTGTCCTTGTTGATAGGCCTACCCCTCTCAACATTGAAATATTTTGGATTCAGGTGAATTATTTGGTCAGATAATTGAGGTCTGTCACTTTAAGCAGCAATGCACAGAGAATTATATCAAATAAAACAAATGACTATCATTGTATCACATGAGATAATTTCACTTACGTTGTCCGGACACGAAACCAAAGCAGATCAAGACCACTAGCATTCGGAGCTTGCAAGACATCCTTGTAGTTCATTAGAATGACTATCAGCGAGGGAAGCGTTGGAATTTAAAACACGAATGGAAAAGGCCTAATGATTATCTATGAAAATGAATCATTACCATTAATTAGTCCACGATTATCAATAGTCAAACACGCCTAACACTGGCGGGAACCACTTATCTTCGCCCTTTGGTTGGTACTTGAATAAGTAGTCAACCCACTCCTCGATTGAGTAGCATATCTTATAGGTCTACTTGTGGAGTGCATGTCAAATGTTTCCGTACTTCAGTGCTTCTACCAGTGTCAATATTTGGTTTTACCAGATATCGTGAACAGTTGTGACGACCAGCAGCGTCACGTAGTGGCTTCCGTAGTTTCCCGAGAGCTGACCTTTACCCGATCATCAAACTGGTGTTTACGTGCGCTGTTGAATCAGCTGTAGTCTACGTAACGCGGAAGCAGCTATTCATCATTTTGTTATGCAGTTTTATCTCGGCATAGTATGCTGATGCACCTGTGTTTGTTTCCTTTACTCTCAGACGACAATTTATGTGACAATCGTCGGCATCCAGTGGGCGGGAGTGCATGGAAGAATTTTCGAGTCGATTTGGGTATTTTATACGGGCACTTGCACTTTTAGCAGCGGCAGGGCAGCTCAATCAGTCATCATGTCTCTCTGTTCGAGAAAATGGGTACACAAGTCCGTCCTCCGTAAATGTCGGATGAATTCGAAAGTGGGCGTCGCCGCACGGCTCCAACGGACGCCATCTCGGATCTTGGCGAAACTGATTCCATTGCATATTACGCGTTTTCGAACATAGCGATTGTTTCACGACTAACTTCCATTTTCGCACCGAACGAACCTACCCGGCGGCCATTCCGAGACTAACCATTATTTCAGCATCATACAACCCCACCCAACAGCCATTCCGAATTTGTCGACGCAACTGACTTCAACGCAGATTTTCGCGTCTCAGAACGTGGCGATAGTTTTGATACCAGCCACCTCGAGCCGCGGTGATCCAGCCGTCTCAAACGGCAGTGCCCCAGCCGCCTCGAGCCGCGGGGTCAGGGCCGCTCCAGGCCATCGGCCAGTGCCACCTGTGTGTGGTTACGGTTCCCGCCACCGCAGTGGAAACGGATGGAGGGGTGTATCCTCCGACATCACAGAACTGCATACCCAGGATCGATCCGTCTGGTTGGAGCCGGGTGTCAGGAACAGGAGGGGTTCGTGAAGAAGTAGAGGAGTTACCTTATTTGCATGAATAGTGGGAAAATGTACGTCAAGACTCATCCGGATCAACATTCACGTCGATCCCCGCCCGGAATTTTCCGAGTCATGCGTCCGGTGCCAGTCGGGGCCGTTTCCCGACCAAGCGTTCCAATGAGAAGCGCCGACGCAAGAAACGCCGCTGTCATCATTGATCGTTGTCTGATTCATCGGAGCGGAACTCCCGTCGCCGCAAAATACTAGGGGAGCATCACCTGAGCCAGAGGCAGATCAGGGACAGCTCTGTGAGCAGTTCCGGTCTTCCATGGAGAGCTTTGCACTGATACAGTCCGCTCCCGGCTCGGAACGTCCGTCTTTCTCGGGCCGGTCAGAGCAGCCTCAGCGACGGACCGACGGTTCAGATTGCGATCAGGATCCAGTGTTGAATCCCGGGGAGGAAGAAGTAGGAGACGAGGAGGACGAAGTGCTACGCACATCTCCCGGGAGGCCTTTGATACAATGCGTCGGATACAGGGGTATGAGGTTGAGCCCCCAGCCCCCCCCTCCCCCGAGCAGCCACAGCGTTAGTCACGATCCACAAACATACCACCCAGACGGATTCTAGCGCTGCCATGCCAGTGGACGTGGGAGGCTACACTCGTGACGAGTCCGTGGCGGCCAGTAAATGAAAGTATGTCCCACCCAAATATACAGATTTTCGGGAGGATGATGCAGACTAATAAGACCTATCCAAGGTGCGGGACATTCCGCAACAAGAAAGGACGGGAGGTCGATACCGGGCACATCGTCGCGGTAGTAAGTCCGCTTACTCGCCGCCTGTCCAATCAACTGGCTCGCACTTTTGTCTGCGCCACTCGCGCGCGGCGGAACATGGTTTCCAACTCCGTGAAATGGCCGACATGGGCCATGAGAGACGCCCTGAGTAAGCTCCCCCGCCTGGAGGAAGACTTGTTTGCGGGCAAGTTGGACTCCACCCTCCAGGAGAAGGCGGTGACGCTCGAGGCGATGAAGGATGCCGGAATGCAGTCGTCTTCATTCGCGGCGGCGACTTCAGCTAACCCAAGTCTTGGAAACAATTTGCGCGGGGCCGTGGCCGTGGCTTTTCCAACAACTGATGAGGTTATGGCCAATCATGTGAAGGCCAGACCCGTGCGTGGGGAATTTCTTCCGGTACTGTAGTGGCCGGTCACGGTGCTCCCGCCGCGGTGGTTAACGCGGGGGCCGCAGCTCCTAGAACCCCTTGGGATGCCCACCCAGCTGGCACTTTTCCGCTGGGAGGGGTGGGGGTGGTCCGCAGACACCCCAATGCCTGGTGAACAACAAGTTCGGTCCGTGGGTCATGGGGGGGGAGGTGGCTTCAGGCTACCACACCGAGTTTACATCTTAACCCATGCACTCATTTTCGTCCACCCAGTCAAAAATCCAATGCCCGCGGATCCCGAGCCGCGCTATAGGTGGAGCCCGAGCAGCTATTACTGAAGCGCGCAGTGGAGCCAGTGCCAGTCGGCTCTCATTCTTCCGGTCCCGCTGCTCCCTCGCGCCGATGAAGGGGAAAACGTGGCTTTTGATTCTCAACCTGAAAGCCATTGACCAAGCAGTTCGTGCGACGAAAACGCTTCCGCATGGAAACCCTAGCAAAAAATATCCCGCTGCTGTGCGGGGGTGGGGGTACGTCTATAGACGTGCGACCTTTGGTTCAGCGCCCTGTCGTTCGGCCTTTCGACAGCGCCGCAAGTGGTCGCGCGCGTCACTCGTCCGATCTACGCCTAGCTACGGCGGGAGGGGATCACAGTCTTTGCTTACTTGAACGACTGGCTGGCTGTCGCCTAGTCTCAGTCAGCAGCATTGGCGCACACTGTTTTGGTTGTAAAGCTCTCGCGCGAGAAGTCGGTTCTTCAGCCGTCCCAATCAGTCAAGTATATCGGGGTCACTTTGTACTTTGTCGCCGGTCGCCGGTCGCGGGTGGCGGCAGCGACCGCTCTCCTATCCGACTCGGCCCCGCTGGCCAGCGCCTTGTCGCGTTTTCTCGGCATTGAAAACTCTTCTAGACGGGACTTTATCACCCTGCGGGCGGAACACTATCGCGGTCATGGAGTCGCAGTTCTGACCGACAGCACGACGACTGTGGCCTACATCAACCGCCAGGGGGGATATTGGGCCACAGGCGTGCTCCCCAGGATATGAGACCTACTACTAATGTGCGACCAGTTTGACATCCACCGACGCGCTTCGCATCCGGCATGAATCCTCAACGCCAGAGCGGACGATCCTTCTCGCCTCGATCCAGGCGAGTAAACTCCCTCTGGGCCAATCATCTCTCACATATTTTTGATCATCCATCAGTGGATTCCTTCGCGACAACGGACGATGCACGTCGGCCTCTGTTCCGCTCCAGGATGTTCTACCCACAGACGTGAAGGATAGACGCGTATTTCTTAGGCGGCCTGTACGCCTTTCCCCAATGAGCCAAATTTCGAATCATACGCAACTCTGCTGCTGGTCTCGCCATGCTGGCTGGCGCCGCCATGGTTCCGCCAGCTTGTAGACCTCCTCGTCGATCTTCCGCTGCGCCTGCTGGACCCACCACCCACCAGAAGGCGGGTCAGATCCAATTCCACGTCCAGGTTGAGCTCCATCTGTCTGTGTGGAATTTATCCGCAAGCAGCTCTGCACAGGCGGACCTAAAGGAGGTTGCAAAAGTTGCAGCATCTTTCCTCTAAGCTAAGCGCGTACGATTCTCGGGTCGTAGAATTCATGTACCGAGCCGCGTCCCTCGACTACGATCCCCTCGATGCCTATGTATACCAGGTGGCATCCTTCCTGCTGCAGCTCTCCCAAGAAGGGAAGCAAGTCGCCACCAATCCAGTTATCCATCGTCTTCCACACGGGTTGTTTCATTAGCGCCCAATTACATGCGGTGTTCCTCGACGCCGGGAAAGCCATTGACAAAACCTGGCACAATGACAGGACAATGTCAATCTGGCATAATGGCTGCAAAGATGTACCGCGTGTACCGCAGGTGTCGGTTTTCAGTCCCCTTCTCTATATCATAAGTTATCGAGGGTTGAAACCTCGAATCCCTAAAAAGTGAATAGTTTTCAGGTCTATCCATAGTCGTTTCCCACATCGTTTGGAACCCCTCCCTGCCAGCTCCCATTTTCATTTCCATCTACAGACACTTCACTCCCGCCAGGCCCTCAAGAAGGCCGTTTGGGTCATCGATCTCGCCATCTGAGTACTTAGTATACAGTGTTCTCTTTTCTCGATGACCCGGGTAGTGGGTGGATGTACCGCTTGTTACTTGTAAGAGAGGACAGCCATCTTTTCAAAATATTGGAGCATGAAGATGGAAACTGTAGTGTATTCTACTGGTATTGTTATGTCACACTCGCATGTACTGAATATTCATATTATATATTTGCATAGGTATGCATGCACCCAATCTCGTAGCACCTGTGCACAGGGCAGGTGGTTGTCACGTCAGAATACATGTGGACGCCAACCAGTAAGGAGTGTGTTTCTCCTGTTATATGAGCCTACTCCCCATGTTCAAGTCTCCGAGTTTAGAGATATAACACACTTGGTACAGATTGATCAGAATGGAATGCAAATAGTTTTTTTGTTAAAATGCATTCCCATGGAAAAACTTATTCGAGGGATCGATCACACAAATTCAGCACAAAAAACACAAATTAATCAGCGATTGTCATGATTTTTACTGGAAAGAGAGAATGCAAATCGGCATTTCAGACAAGTTTATATGGGGGCAGTGTTGTTTGGGACCGATGAGGTTCGAACAATTACACGCATCCTATTGAAATGAAAATCGCTGATCCACTCTCGATCAGTCACTATACTACTAGTACTATAGTTTGTGGTTTGCCTAAATATTACCTTTAGGGCACTCTGGTCAGACTAGGATTAGCTTGTTTGCCGTCGACTCTGTATCAAGTTCTGTTAGAGTGTGCAACCCAGTGCTTTAATAGAAATGAAAACAAAAAAAAATTCTAGATTTTTCTAGTGTAGGCCTAGGCCTCAATTCAGTCCAGTCATTTCTATCGAGAGTTTTCCCTATTGTGTTCAGTTTCCATATTGATTGTATTGTCAGTTATTTCTTAGTGTGTCTCAGTTTAGGTTACAGGTTATTCCTGCCTCCTTGTATGTTTTTTTTTTTTGTGTTGTCCAGTGTCTCCAGTGTTGTCTGTTTCTTGGTTCGATATCTGGGTTTGAGAGCGCTTTT
>JAUOBX010384229.1:0-10722 GCA_032360705.1 Eupentacta quinquesemita
CTGAGCTTTGTGGTGAACCGTAGACTTGCCACAAGTCTAACGTGAATGTTATTCTCCGTCCCTGGCACTGGATGGCCTGTCTCAATACTGCACACATCCGCATGGATAGACTTGTGAAGTCTGGTTCAGCGACGTCTTAATTCTTTTTTATTTCCAGAATTTTCATCCCTTCTTGGGATGAATATTATGTAGTAGCTATTGTCCAATGACAACAGCCCATCCGTACAAGTCGTGAATAAACATTATCATCACAATAACTTCCAGCGATAGTAACTTATATCTTCCTTCCTATTACGAGCGCAACACTGACACCATTGTATGCTGTGTATAATTGAATAAATATCCTCTAAATCCCATGCTTGCGTGTTTACTCTAACGTGATTAGTTTCGCAATACACATACTAGACACTTGCGCGCCAGAAATTTGAAGAGCTGAAGGTGGCGAGGAGACACACACGAGAGACTTGTAGCAAGTCTAGGTGAACCATGGAAGCTGGAGACACTCAGTTTCATCCGGAATATTGACTTATATTTACCTATATATATTCCATATATTTATATGTTATTACAGAAAATAAATGAGTGAATAACTAGCTATTAATTCATGATGACATTCCTTCCAGACCAACTATAACTAGACATATGCAGGCGGGTAAACCACCCACGTGTATATCCCCGTAATAATTAGGATTATTGACCTCTGATGGTTGGAATAATGCATAATCCAATAAATCCATGTTGATTCGATCTCGGATGACCTCTGAATAACCTAAATGTTGTTTGGGACTATACCTAAGGTCCATATCCACCAGGTTTCGTTCAAATCCGAGAAAGTCAGGGAGAACACATCAATCATGCACATTGGTCATCCGGTGACCTTCTTTCCTTCCTTCCAGTAAAGTGCCGCTTCATCAAGATGAAGATAACGCACTGCGGATGTGCTCTAGCAGTCTAGTAGAACAACAACCTTGTTTGTGACCAAGTAGTGCAGCATGCACATAAAACCTGTTCGAGGAAAATCCAAGTCCAACATGGCATTCTAAACTGGGTATCCCCCTCAACGCAGATTTGAAGGCGTCCTCTAGAGTGGTGGTGAGGGTTTCCATAGAAGTTGATGTGGAATGCCTCTCGACAAATCTTCAGACCAAGACTTGACGACTTGGCAGAACTTGTCCATGTCTGCTTGTTTTCACAGAAGGATCTTATGGCGTGGAGGCTTATGTCTGGGATGACCTTGAAACGACCCGCATGTTTTCCGAGACCAACTAAAGTCCACGTCCACCAAGTTTCGTACAAATCCGACAAAGTTAGGAAGATCGTATAATTTATCCACATTTGACATCCAGTGACCTTGAAATGATCGCCATGTTTTCCAGGACCAACTATAGTCAACACCAACCAAGTTTCGTACAAATCAGACGAACTTGATTATTTCGCGGAAACCTGCGAAATGAAGGGCAGCCGTCATGCAGGAATGCCCACTTTCGAACCCATCGAAGATTTCTCTGGAGCGGACATGCGGTCCAAGTTTCGAATTGATCGGACAAAGCGTTCGGGAGTCATTGCGCTAACGAATAGAGTTTCAGGCGTGGACAGCGGGGACGGCGGGGTTTGCGGGGACGGCGGGGACGGCGGCGGCGGCTACACCCCAAAAATCATAATATCGCCAGACGCTCAACGCGTCATGTGGATATAATCAACAGCAGTGGTGCACGCATGGAGTGGTTTGGGGGCTCAGAAAAACCCTAAGTAATGTTGTGTGGATACTAACGCACGAGGTAACAAGATAACAAAAAATGTACTCCAGAAAACTGAACGACAATATTGGACTGAGCCACAAACCTACGAGTGTCACGGCCTGATGATCGCTAGTCCTAGAGATGACGTTTCGTCTCAAAATCAAAACGATGACGTCACGGAATCTGAGTCGTCATTCAGTCCACGTGACCTACCACCTAGCGATGTATATTGGCCAGTATCGAATCGGTTACATCGTCACTATGGATAAGTCTGAGTGAAATTCGTTTCGATGTAGTTTTTCAAACAGACCCATCCATTATTCATGCAGGTGATGCCAGGAAATTTTGCCTCCTGAATAATATATGCGGGACGAGAGAATAATCGATAACAATATTTATTATTTACTATCACGATTTACAAAATTTGTGTTAATGCATAATAAGTTCCGATACACATTGGAATCAACTTTGCGGTCATGTCATGCGAACGGCAGCGTCCATTATTCGACTGGGGATTTGAGACGATTCCCCTTCATTATTCGCAACCACATTCTCGGTATGTCGAGTTGATACAACAATATATGATATATAGACTTACTCCCATCCATTTTAATGCTGTAATCGTTAGTGAATATCCATCTTCACCTCATAACTCCCTGAAATCGTTTGTTTAGCTCGTTAGTTTTCGCTCGAACCCGAGACCAGAATTGTGACAACTAAATAGGTCGATTCCCAATCGTGTTAAATCTCACCCGGGGGGTGCTTCGTGTTCAGTGAAGTTTTGCCTCGTGCCCATCTGTTTACGAGACTCCTGTCAATAACTGCAGTAATCAGGTAAGTCTCTCTGTTGGTTTTCCAGGTACGCAAATTTGAGCTGATCGGCCTATTTATTTTCTGGGAAAGTGATTAGGCTATTGTGCCAAACGGCGAAGAGGATCTGGGATTTAGTTTAACCCACAAAACATCCTTTTCGGGTTACAGCTTGTTTGGGGTAAGATTAAAATATTAAATAAGATAGAGGGCAAAATTGGTATCGGTGTATATCCAACGCGTAAATGCTTCATTGTCTGGAGCGGCTGTGGACTTATGTCGTTGACCTCTTGTGAAGCTGCACACCTGCGAATCAACTACAGACTATCATGTATGGACTGATCATTGGACTATATGACGTATATATATATTCTCATTTTGGATATATAGAATTGGGCTACTATCACTACCATGCAGAATAGCAACTCCACGATATATTTCCTTGAAAATAGTCCACCAATAACGCCCATAGACCTGTCCTAATTATTGTGACTCTTCGAGTTCACCATGTGTGTGGCATGCAGCCGCGATATCTGAGCAAAGGAACTGAGCCCTCCGTGTCTTCAGCTCAATTGTGCTTCCAGTCTTGCTATACTCAAGTGAGGCAGGGTGAGGCGATGCCGGAACAGCGTGAAACAGCGCAACAGTCCATTGTCGCGCATTGTACATGTGATGATACAAAGACTGACACTGGCTGTCAAGCTGTTACCTGGATTTCAGTGGCTTGTTCGTTTCGCGACCTCTCCACGCCTTTCTGCATTATGGTTCCACACACGGCGCTGTTTTACCCGAGACTATATTGTTATGTGTGTATTGTTCAGAGACCTTTTCCCTCATCATGAAGAAGATAAGACCAGCATCTGTAAGATTGGGAATAAGGCGAAATCCTCACTTTGGAAGAATATAGAAAATATGGAATGTACTGTCAGCGGAGGATTCAGTGACCGTGACATTCAGAGTTCAAGACACATTTAGAAGAGTCTGGGGTCATTATACCTCCTATCACAATCTACCATTGCGAGGTTCAACCTTGTAAGATGAGAGGGTGGCCATCCAGGTAAACCCAGGTGAAAGGATCAACAGTATAACTTATTTCTCGTACAAAAACCTGTCCGAATGTCATATAGTTCAATCGTTCAAATGTTCACGTCATCTTGCATATGGTTCCACACATGGCATGCAGAGACGTTAACGCTAGAATAAAATTACATCCTCTGAGGAACATCTCCACTTCATCAGCACGTCGACTGTCAACGAAACCGAGCCTGTGGCATAGTAGTCCAGGCAAATTATTGTTCAACCTACAATACTTCTATAGTAGTTACGGATAGGACTTGGTGGAACTGTCGTCCAGTTGCTGGGGTACAGTGACGTTTCTGTCATCCCATGCACAAACATAATAATATCTCGTTCTTATGTAGCGCCTTTTCACGTCGATGACATGCTCAAAGCGCTTCACAGATATTATCCTTGATCATTAGTGATCTGTCAAACCCGCACTTTATATAGTGCGCATTTCTTTCTGTTCTTTCCTGATCCACAGACACTGTGTATCACGTCATCGTGATCCCAGGGGGACATCCCAATAAGGCTGCCACACACGGCGCATGCTACTTTTCACAGATCACCTCACAAGGTTCCCAGAAAAGCCTGGGTATGACGAGGCACCGGAAAAGCCAGCCGGCCGGGAATCGAATCAGCAACCTTCTGATCACCAGTCCAATGATCTACCGACTGAGCTAACCCAATACCTAGGCCTATTGAAATCAAACTATTCATATTGGGAACATCTGTTCATACATCTCGTCAGAGTAAGCAGTGGATTATATTCCCTCTCCACATGCATGCCCTCGGGTGTCTTTGTGTGAATTGATCTGAAAGAAATCCTTGGAAAATGATGACAGTGTTGCTCAAGCGATAAACATTAGGACATTGTTTGTTTACGCTTCTTGTGGTTAACCAATACCTCCTAGTTTTCATTCGATTGCCCATACATGATACATATGTTAGGTATGTTGGTTAGTGGCGATACATAGACACAAAGCACACACGCGCATACACATAATGTACTATGTATGCATCCTGTACAAACATTGGTAATATGCCTTCTTTATAGTGCCAGCGTCTCATTTCCTAAACAAACGCCAGTCTGGAGTTGCATTTTCCTACTAATCAGAATGAATGAATATTCTCCGAAATTAGGTGATATATTCCCACTGACCTTTCAATGTGAGTTTCATCATAACTACCGGATCTAACTATAATTATTGGACAAACTTTTTCGAAAATCGATTCCCCTACAGTATCAACGGCAATCAATATCATGCTTTCGACTTGACCGGTCGCGTCCGGAACCAACTCTCATTTGGGACTAATCAGTGGACTCCAGCACTTGACACTCTGTTCGATAAAAGTGTACTTCAACTTCGTGGCTTGAAGCCTATAGCTTTCTCAGCGGCAGACCGTTCGCTGTATTTCTGTTCGTGTAGACAGTGCACTCTCTAAAGCCGCGTTCACACGATCAGAATCTCTCATCAGAAGCGGACCTCTAAACAATCAATTCACATGTGACTTGCTAATGCTTCAATACAGTAAAAAAATCGTGTGTAATTTGATTGTTAGAAATTCGAACGCAACCCGTGTCTGATCAAAATAATCCGATCGTGTAAACGGGGCATAACCCTCCGACTTTGACAAATTATCCAACATCCGAGCATTGATAATTACCCCCTATACTGCCTGATGTATATAGGCTATGGAGCCCGTCTCGGACCGACGCGGTGCTCGAAACTAAAGTAGTTGCCGGAGAATTACGCCGAGTGGTTACGGGGCCACCGAGGCATGACATATGCTATTGAATGCTCAGCAATAGGCGTGCCCTCAAGCGAGATACTGGCCATTGTAGTGCGTGGGCCTCGCCTGGCCAATTTAATGCCTGGTAGTCGAAGGGTTTACTTGAGATTTTTCCTATTACCGCTAGCGTTCATCCAGGATGTTTCCCCTCTGACGCTCTTTCTCATCCTTAATAATTAGCTCCCCCACTTCTGAGATACATTCTTTTGCGTGCGACACTACCCTAATTTGATTCCCATACTGGTACAAAAGCTGGCGAGGAGTCGAAGAGCGATTTCAATTCCATATTGGACTCTATGACCGGCCAGCTACTCCTTCTGTCTGCTTTTCATGACATCTGTAATTTGGAGATCACCAGCAATTTGTTCTGATATTCACACATCGAGTCTCTAGCTATTAATGCCTCCGTTAATTTGTGATTTTGTGTCAGTTACTCCTGGTTTACCAACCTAGGATTCACTCCCGTGTGGAACACTATTTGGGGGCGGGGGGTACTTTACCATCCTCTCTCGGTGTCCTTCATCGCATTCAGAGAAAAGTGCATTTGTATCATTACTGATGACCATGATACCACCCCTCATCTTGCCCATCTAGGCCTTCATCGCAAAATCTACGCTAGTTCTCTCTCCCCTCGATATGCGTGACTGGAATATGGGATGCGTACCTATCTCCTACCACCTGCAGCTGTTAGAATGTAGGACCTGGATATTTTCCGTAGTTAGTTCATTAGTGAATGAGAACTGCCGTGAATTACAGGGCAGTCGTAGGCTCGCCGACCTTTCTCGTGTCACGGCAGCGCTGCGTGAATTAGTTTCTAGATCTCAGAATAAACAGGATACCTATTTCTACAGAATGTCACGGGGGCATTATCTGGGATAATGAGGTACAATTCCACCCCATTCAAGAAATGAAAATCTTCGAATCGGGACCTCGGACTCTCCGAAGAATACTCTTGAGTCTTCAGCAATGTTCAACAATGTTACTCTGTCGATAGCAAAATACATCACGATGTTAACCCAACATAATAGCATCTGTATAAAATACGAGATGAAGTAACGAGACCATTATCACTATTGCTGTGAAACAGGTTATAATATATACATGTTGATACATAGGATTGTAATTATGTTAGGCCTGTAGATATATCAACTGCTGGCGCCAATGATGAACCCCGCAAGTTATTAGGCCAAATGACAAGAATTTACGGGAAATATAGCTGCAGCCTAGAAGTACAGCAACTGTTTCAGATGCAGCGACAATTCACATATTCACGCTAAACATACTTTCATTCACTATGGATTCGATTCTCTATGACTTGGGGCATCTTGCCATGGCTTTCTATATGGAGTTTTTCCGCGCCACTGAGAACTCACCAAGTATCGTGGCGATGCCTACTTGTCCCGATCGAAGCTCTCATTTCCGGTGCGGTCTATGAAAACACCTGCTTACTATCGAGGTGGAATTTCCAAGTCAAACCCAAACATTATATTTTGTAATATTCGAGAAAAACATTCTTGTTTCAAATGGTAATGTTGATCACAAATCTGGGCCTTTTAAGAAGTGTGATCACGGAAGAGATGAGTAATTATGACCATTAACATGACAGAGCAAATCAGTGCTGCTTTGGCCTGAACGGTGTTTATTTCTTGATAAAATCGATGCGTTCAATAATATTTCGTTGACATTTCTCTGGAGCAGGTGGTCGGATTTCATTAGATTCAACTGTTGTTTTTCCTTCATGATAGCTCAAACGTTGAGTGCGAGAATTGTGTGGTGGACTGGGAGTCTCTAATTTCCTCACGGTAAAGGCCCGGTCACACTACAACGATATCGTATAGTGCGACGATCCGATTTTTTCGATTTTTGGCTTACGAATGACAGTCTCTTTTCATTATGGCGAATGTACCCAGCGTCAATGATAAATGACCTCATTCGCTATGTGTGTAACCAATTCGATGTGGAATCGCCCATTCCAACTTGAGATATTCACCCAGCTTCTTTTTATCGGAGAACTATCCGATTTATCGTCCGATTTTTATTGTTTTCCGATATGACGTCACATTAGAATGGAGCTGACCAAGGGCCTTCAGGCTGAGGAAAGACATTTAGGTGTTGTATCAGCCTGTATGAACCTCATTACCGCATTCCTTGGTAGTCAGCCTAAAATAAAGAATTCGTGTAGCAATCCGATGAAAAAATCGTTATATAATGTGACCGGGCCTTTAGACTGGTTGAGCTTGCCTTGTCGAGACGCTTCCCGTCCAGTCGGTGAGTTGGTAAAGAGAAAAAGTTTGGTGAAAATATGGGATGTACAGGTGGGATATATCAGGGATATGTACAGGACTGGGTGGAGTGAACAGCAATTGTTTGATTTTCAACCTGAATGTCCTCAAATACATGATCATGTGAAGGGTAAATTCACTTATTTGTTGGAAACTTACTTCCCTTCGGGTGGCATGCTCTTGCTCAAGAGCTTGGCCGAACTTGAATCGCCACACCTCCTGTCCTGTGCTGCATGGGTCGCATCTGTCATGCTGAGACCTGTCCATTCAGCGCTGTCTTTCAGCCGCGTCCTTCTCGAACGTCCTCTCCCCCTTCCGTTCAGCTTGCCTTGCAATATACGGTGTTGGATTTTCCTGTGCTCTGACAATGTGTCCAAAAAGACTGGCACTTCTTCTTATTCTTGATTGATTTCAGTAGCTTTCGCTCTTCTCCAACCAGTTTTAGGACTCAATCATTTGGTCGATGTTTCTTATATCGAGTGATTGGGTTTCAGGTATATTAAGCGCATTTTGGTAATTTTGAGATAAGGCAGGAAAACTTCCGATGGATACTCTAACACATTTGGGCACCAAACCTGAAGTACACAGTGAAGTCGTAACACTGCACACATAAGACATGTGTTGTGATGAAGGCAGGCACCATAATTGTGCACCAGAATAGATTGACAAAGTGGCCAAATGTACATATTCACCATGTAGTATCTAACATGAGGATGGCCTGATGGAGCTTAGCTGATTGGTGCACTGGAGAGAGCTGCCCAAATAACCCAAGGACATGTGGATATCTCAGTTTCACCAAAATTGCACTTATTGTCCAAGTTTCACTACCATAAAATAGGGTGGACATCATATAACAATGCAGCAATCTCTTTCTCGTACTCAACACTATTCTTCTACTTGTCAGAACATCCTTAATCCTTACAAAGATCGTCTTAGCGATTATAATTCTCCTCTTGATTTATGTATCACATCTACCATCTTCGGTCACAGTTTGGCCAAGATATCGATAAGACTTCACCGTTCCCAGAGCCTCCCCACCAACATTGATATTAACAACCTTGTTATCTTGTTCTTTATGGCCTCAGTCTTCTTGATATTCATGTACAGGTCGGGTATTTCACTCCATTCTTTCCCTCTATCCACTATCTTTTGGAGCTTTTCTTCTCTGTTCGCTACCAATGCAGTACCATCAGCATAACGAATACTATTGAGGATTTCCCTCCTATCTTGATATCCTCTAAGAGTCTACTAAGTGATCCAGATCTCCGAAAACTTTCTCTGTATATAGGTTGGAAAGTTTCAGTAATAAGATGCAGCCTTGTCAGACACCGCGTCTGGTGTCGAAATCTTCAGAAACCGTCATCCACTCTTACAACTTGATTCCAGTATATAGCCTCTGTATGACTTACTGTCCATTTCTGTTTCATCGAGCATGTTGATGAGGTTTTGATGATTACACTCTGTCAAAACCTTTCTTGTAGTCGATGAAGCATATGTAAACATATGGTATACTTGTTTACATATGCTTCATCAAATACCAGAAAGTTAATTTGATATGTGTGTTCGAGAAGAGGGAGAGGGTGGTGTTCAAGTAACTAACGAGATCCAGTAGCTCAACAGTTGAAAAGGAATCAAGAACCCAGGCTGATTTCAGCACCGGAAATGTAATCGCCACAGTGTCGTGTGCTCGTCGTTATTACTTATATCGTTGGATGTGAGCAGATTTACCGGATTGTCACTAGTCTTGAATGACCTTTGTTCTTCAGTTCCATCAAATTGGCAACCCTAAATGTTGCATAACCAATCACCTATTTTTCTGATATACTCCATGTCCTGATATATTCGCAGGGAGAATCCGACCAATACTATGGTAATTATATCAAATACGAATACAAAATTCACGCTAAACATACTTTCTTCTGATATTCGATCTACTGTGACCGAGGTGATTATCGTTTGGTGTTCCCTGGAAACTTCTTGCGTGCCACTGAGGATTTGCCGAATAGTGCTTAGATCGAAGCACTCATTTCCGGTGTGGCTTGTGAAAACACCTGCTATGAGCCACGTGAAATCCCCAGGACAGGACCAAATATCCTATTTGTCATCTTTGGGAGGACATCATTCGTGCGTCACACGAAGATGTTGTTAGTTCCAACTTCCAGCACATTGTGGATGCCAAGCAAATCATTCAAAGGAATTAGTTTGCATGAGGGAGAGTCATCTTCAATTAGCGCTGCTTGTCCCACATTTCCTAACATTAATTTCACAGTAACATCTATCTGTGTCAATAATGTGCACTCGGAATATCTCATTAGAGCAGGTGGCCGGTCTGGCTGTAAACAATGTCTCCGGGGAGAAGTTATATATGTGTTTTCCCGTCAAGCTGACGTGGTTTGAATTTGCGCAGTCTCAGCAAGACTTGGCGAGGATCACGAGTTGTCTCACACGTTATGGGATTAGAAAGCAAAAGGTCAGACCCACAGACTTTTGAAAGAGCACACTATCGGAGGCTGATAACAACGAGACAGTAGCATAGTGAACATATCGACCGCAAACCTTGCAAGTTCAAAACTATCAGGAGAGTATGTTATGATGTTTCAATAGGATGAATTATATACAGATGGGAACGGAGTGCTGAGTATTGAGGCATTTCATCTAGGATAGAAACAATATCCACAACATCAACGCTAATAAATATGACCGACATTGTGCCAAGAAACTTCGCATGCGGATTATGACCGCAATGTTTGCAGGCATCATAGAGTTACGCGACACTGTTGTGACACAGTGACACTGTTGAGACGGGTATTAGATGTCTTCAAATAGCGGAAATTAACTTACCTTTTTCACCTGATCTGACGGGATGTTCCGATACGGTAAATGTCTATAAGACCTCGACTGTCGCTCCAATTCCGTGAAGCTATGGTACTGTTATGCAAGGGATGTGTGCCGGGGGCTAATGACGAAATTCGAAACACGTAACAAATTTCTAGACTATAGATTCGCTTTAGTTGAATTATTTCTATAATGCAATTAGT
>JAUOBX010384340.1:0-10721 GCA_032360705.1 Eupentacta quinquesemita
TATAACGCGTAGAAACAAACAGAAGTCCGTTTCAGTGCTGATGCTAATCTGATTAGGCCATTCGCGGTGTTGTCATTTGTAAAAGGAACAGTCCAGTAATAACAACCCGTGACAGTAAATGGATCCGAAATCGAAGATTTTGAAACTTGAGGACATACATGAGACATGATTCGGCTTGAAGAACTTCCCAAGACAGCAAGCCCTAAGGAGTCTCATAAATAAGGATTTACAACAGTTGATCATCATGGTTATTCAACTTTTCACGCATTTTTATATTTTACCTACAACAGCTGAAGAAGAGTCGGTAATGGGAGTTGTCATCTTGGCCTGTTATTTGATCAACGCAGTTACAAAAAAAATATATTGACTGTCAATGGAGCTCCGCCATGTTCATTCACATGAAAACAAACTATTCCATATACTCTGACAGTACGAAAGAAATACAGCCTGCGTCCAATGAGCCAACATAGTTTTTGACAATCCGATTGTCGATCGATCTTTATTTCACTAACTTGTCTGTACTCAGGAAACCGAGGGCGATGCTGTCACTTTTAAAAGCTCTTCACGCCTTGATTTGAGTAACTCCAAATTATTCAAAAACTACCTCTGACATCGGAGAAGAGAGACGTTGAATGCATCCGTAATCAGGAGGTTTAAATATTTAGCACAAACATCGAGTTTGTAGAAAAACTGGCCTACTCTCTCTAGTTTATTTTCGTTGCAAATTGCTATCAAGGACGTGGACATATTATTGTCGTGTCTGTATGACTTGCCGGTTATAATAACATATACGTTCATGTTCTCATCGCTGTATTTTGCCTCATTATTTGCATATGAACGTCTTCAATATTCGTACAGATTTACAAAATATATTGTTCAATTTCGAAGTTGTGATGGGTGAATTCCCGTTGTATTTTCTTGCATCGTCAACATATGTCATTCATCTCAATAATTGTTGGTGCTATAGTGTAACCACTGCTCGGTTTAGACATCGAATAATCTCAGGCATCACCTATTAGGAACATGAAGGTTGATGAAATAACGGCCTGACAATCTACGTTATCTATCTCTACATCTATTTCATTCTCGAAGAACATGGCAAAAAGCGTGCATGAGTTCCATGTGAATTCATGTCACACATCAACGCATAGATTGATAGACAGCATATGGGTTTGTCCTGCATTCACGCATAGGTGGTAATATATATCATCAAATCTCGATGCCATCGTTGTTACAGGTGCTCTAGTACTTGCTGAAAATATCCACTTTGGTGACATGAGTAATTTCTTTAATGATCACGTTTCCCTGTAGCTCTAGTCCGAACAGCATATAGGCCTATGGTGCAATTTACTTGAAAATGCACGAGTCCAGCCATGCGATCAAATTCAATGTTTTACACTTCCTCCTAAAATATGTTGATTGCGTTCCATTACGAAGTGCGCTTGGCATGAAACTATATTTTGATGGAATTATAAGCGCAATTGGCTGCGTATTCTCCTCCTTCCTCTTTCAACTTCATACGACAGAGATGTTTCCTCGATTTACTACCAAACGTTTCATCTCGCATTGTCTTCATTGTAGAACATTTTTAGTAGTGGGAATAATAAAGCTCCTTCTCTAGCGTCACGATCAATTGTCGAGCGCTAGCCTCCTTCTTGTTTCCAGCTCACAATTCCTACAACAATCCCAAATAGGGATCGCATCGCCTGTCAGTGCCACTACAGCGGGGCCGCACCAGGTGGTTGAGTAGACGTGTCAATTGAGCGACGGTTATGTCTGACCCAAATCCCCCACTGTAAATCAACTTGGCCTGAGATCCGTCCTAGCTTTCCGTCCAATCGAGTATCGATGTAGGCATCAGTCATATAAATAGGGGGTGGTCTTCTCGAGGCAAGTAACCCAGCCACGGAATTCACTCGGTGTTCCGTCATCATATGCCCGATCGATTACTCGATTTAATTTAAACGCTAGACTATTCCAAGTTCCAAGAGCCAGTGTCAGTGTTGTCGTTAACTTCAAGATATTGCAGCGAATGAAAGTACAAACATGGGACAAACTGGGATATCCGCGGGTGATTGAACACGAAAGACTATAGCCGAGGACGTGCGTATCACGAACGAAATAATACGAAATTGGTAGACAAGTTGATAACTTTTCCACTCCTCCCACATTCGCTGGGTCTGACTTGAGCATGTTAGTTTGAAAAACTCCCTGATTCCTGATAACAATTCCCTGCAGGATATTTCTCTCTTTGTCCCGGAGTTCAATTCATTGGAAGCATGTAGTAATCTCTATGATGTCTCAACAACTAGGAGGGTGTCAGTAATATGCCAAAACTAGATCCACTTATGTCTTATGTCCACTTATGTGTATGTCCCTAAATGTTCTTTCCTGGTGCAACGACCACATGTTACTCTTCTGATTTGGTCGACAGAATATTTAATACTGGTTATAACTTAAATTGGAGACGAAGAATGCAGGAGTAATTGTTTGGTTTCTGTACATTCAAATTGATTATCACCGGCTTTATTCTCTGACAGATCGTGTGTTCCCAGGCTCCGATGGAATGTACACAAACATTCAGCTGCTATTCATACATGTTCATGTAGCTAAATAGTTTAGCGGTAACATTATGGTTCAAAACAAGACCTATACGGAAAACATTTGTCTCACAAAAAGTGTCAGGGGCGAAAAATAGAAATACACTAACACAAACACTTGTTCGGTATAACACGTCCGGTTAATATAACTGAGACTAAAATACATGGTCCAATGAAACATGAATTCGATTCATATAAGTCTAGAGGAAGGAACAATGTGCCTTTCACAGCCCACAGTATATAATTGCAGTAGCAATCTAACGGTTGTGAGTACGGGGTGGAGCGTGTTGGTTCTTCTCTAGTTAGGATGAATCAATCGGTTTTAGTGGTAGCCCGGATAATGGGAAGAGTTCAGTTTGGGCGCGAGCTCTACCATTCATCGCCCCAATTATTTCTGGCGGCTGGTGCGTCCCAGCACATTCAGCTGGGATGAGTACCTGTTGTAGACACTTGGGAGAGAGATTCTGCACTCCATGTAGCGCTGGTCCCTTCGACTGAACAGGTATGCTAGTGCCAACGTGTCGGAACCGTAGGCCCTCGTAGCCTGGGGTAACTGTGATTCATTTGGGGTGAGGTCAAAGGTCTGTAAACTACAGGAAGATCATGGTCTCATCGAAGTGTGACGCTATCGTACTAGCTCATAGGGAGTAGAACCCTGATAAAGCTGGGGTAAAGAGCTTTCAGTAACGTTCACTATATGTCAGTTTTCAGATACGTCAACTCGCTCGCTCAGGTGAGTCAAACAATTAGGTTCGTTAAGTATGCATCTACATGATAACTCAAATTACCTATTTACATATATTTCAGGATATACCATGGAAACTAATTCACTCGATTATATACCGAAGAACAAATTCAATTCAAATCCGTTGGTTGATGAGTAAACCAAATGTAATTTGTCTCATCATCTGCAAAACACCTGGGGGTTGCTACGTTTCAGACGATATATGCTGTATATTAATAAATTTATTTGAAGGGTAATTCTTGCCGCTTCATGATTGGAATTGCTTCGTGGAACTGACGGAAATATTGCACATACGATACGTCTTTTTCGTCGAGTTTTAATTGTATTATTGTTATTCAAACGATACACTTCTATTAAAAAAACCCGGACCACATCGTTTTCTTTACAGATGCAATCTCGTTTGCGTTTAATTGTGTTTTAGTTTCGGCCAGATCTGGAGGATTCGTGTTTTAATTAGGTTTGAGCTCGGACGGTCGGTATGCAATTCAACTCAGAATGGCTCGAATATTATAATTGGTTTAGGATCCGGACTAGAGTCCATCGGAGTCGATGGAAAATCAAGTACATAGGCCTATGTAACTTATTTTGATCTATTCATTCAAAATCATCACTTAGCGCTATGAATATCGAGTAATTTGTTTCTAGTTAACAACCCACTTAGAGCACCTAGCCTATCCACAAAAACAAACATACATAGTGTTATCATAGCCTATCGATGAACATATTATGCAGGGAGAGATGGGAATAACAGGTACCTGTTTAAATAACTGGTCCTAACATCCCAATTATTGTGACATGCCACCATTTCATTACTGACATTATCTGACACTCCGTTCAAAGGTGTTGTTAGACATTCTTTCATTGGTGTGGGTGAAATAATAAATAGTGGTATAAGTTCAGGCTGCTAGTCTGGATGTTTTATTCAACAGTACAATAGTTGTGATAATGTTATCGTGCAAATACCCCTAGATACCCTATGCGCATGACTATTATTCCATGACAACGATAACCTACAAACAAATCTCTGCTGTACTACTTGATCTCATATTTATCATGTTGATTGTGTTGGATGTTGGATTGAATCACATTTATCCAACAATGCACCTGAAGAAGCGCCTCAAATTCATTTACAATAAAGAACATCCGAAAGCATGGTAACCTCTACCAGAAAAGGGCAAATTATTACGGATACACATTTTCACACTTCATTCGCATGGCATGTGTGAGCGAAGTGTTATTTTCACCCTCATCTGCTCCCAATATCCAGATAGCTTATCCGTCGTATTCAATTGGTCACACAAAATTCGAAATGACCAATATAACCCAAAATAGGTTCATGTGTACAGTGAGGCATCGTGTTCAGCTTTTGTTGGCCGCTCCCACGATATGCAACGTCAGTTCCACATTCAACAATACCATTATAGTTACACCTTTACCAGTTTAGCAGGATGCTTCACAATGACACTGACCGTTCATTGTAGTCGATTACTGTACAATTATTCACGTGAAATGATGATGAATAAAATGATCCAACTGATCGCAAATCATATAACTAATTTGGTATCAACTTCTGTTTCCTCGCCTACCAGTTCAGTTATACGCTTCGCAACAAATATCTTCCATCAGTCTCTCCAGGTGTTGTGAACGTCATTCGTTACGCGAGTGCCTGTATTAGTCTGAACAACACCTATTACTCGATTGTAGGCTAATATGTGAGCTGTTGTCGTCAAATATCGCTTCATTCGCGGAAGACTAGCCAGGAATCAGAGGTGAATATGTACCCTAATACAGCACAAAAACATTGCAACTGTATCAGTCACACGTGGAATGTCCTTGATATCATACAACATTAATCATGCGTTGATGAACCGATATACCAGATATCACAATACAGCTGAGCCCCGACGGCTCCGGTGAATGATACGGTGAAAAACATTATTCTGACATCACGTGCCGTGAAATTATACTCCAGGTCACATGACGCACGGCACCGTCATGGAATCACAAGCATCTGTTCCCTGTTAAATCCGTCTGTGGTAAAAGGAAACCAAATCAATGCCCTGGAACATTACACTACATCACGGACCTCGGGTTTTTGGTATACTCCAATAACCTGACGGATCACTTGGGTATCACATTATGACGGAATTCCCTCAGTTGTGATAATGTACATTTCCATAGAGACATTTGATATATCTGATGCGTTGTTTGGCATCGACGATACAAAGTATTCTAATTCATGTTTTTATCATCCTAATTTTTGTTTATACTGGTATGGGGCGAGTCATTCATCTCGAATGGTTGAGAATGTCAGATGAGTGAGAGCAAACCGGAGCAAATCAGGTTGCTCTTCAGATATCAATAATCTGACATTCGAATGAGTTATTATAATAGATCATTGGATCGCACAGATATCAGGTCACGCCATCGATTTTGTGTCGATCAAATTTTCATTTCCATAGAGGGATACGGTCCTAGTGTTATTTGCGAAATATTAACCAAACTATTTCTTGACATTTTGACGGAAACTGAGCCAATATCTTGCTGTTTGTTAGTCTCGATGGTTTTAGGCTTTGAGGCGTTTACGCTGTCTTTTCTATTTTTGCGGTATTGTACCTCGATATAAGGGGTGTCAGACATTGTTACTGTGTTACCTTATGTTCTCGTACGATCGGACGAGGTATCGTATAACTTTATATTCCATCTGTAATTGTAATTAACATTCGGTTGAGTTATTGAGGCGCTCTTCCCGGCCAGTCTAATCACGTGACATCCTAAAGGAGGTTAATATTCCGGGTGTTCACGATTGTGATTTTCCCGAGTGTGTACACGTAATGTGTGCGCACGTTTGTATTCTTGCGAATATGTCATATAAACGATAGTTTATTCCTTCTCATTTATACTCAAATTAGGTGGAACTAATAAACACCTGTATTTATTCTCAAACACAGTACATACCACACTTGCTCCAGAGAATCCAGGAAAGTAACCTAGTTGGCGCCGCTATATGAGCACTGAAAAGACTGAATGTGATGATTGAGCGCGACTCCATGGTGTATTTCTTCGAAACACAAAGTACTCAAAATGTTGTACGCATGCGCATTGATGGTAATAAAATATGTTAATTCTGTCAGCAATAATGTGTGTGTTTCAGTGGTTGTGAATATCATGTTTCTATGTTTGCATTCAACCAAACACAATATTAAACTCAGCAAAACTACAGTAAAGTATAGTTGACACACACTATACCTGAACGCAAATTCTGTATAGCCTAAAATAGCCCTGTGAGAATCAGATAAGGGAGAAAACATGACAAGGTTTACCGACCCCCATGGTTCAGGCACAGACTAGTGCAGTGGCGTTGCTCGGAATTTTTGAGTGGGCTGAATAATCTTCGGGGGGGGGGGGCGTCGTGTTACCATCTAAGCGGAGCGCCACCAAAGGTTGGCGCACAGCGCACAAGACAATTTTGATCATATACACCCAGTTGTCTGAAAAATGTGAGAATCCTTCAAAGCTAAAATATCGTTATTGTTAGTATAGGCCTTCTCATCAAGGGATTTCGCGAATAGTCAGTGAGTCGAACCAACTGAGTTTGGTGCTCGTCAAAGAACTGGAAGTCGTGCAGTCGACCCCAACTGCGCGCGAAATTGTCTCTACCCCAGCTGGGGCCTTTGATGGAAATAGGGCTCCAAACAGAGAATGTGGGCAATCGTTCCGATCGTTTCTCCTCAAATTTCAACAAATTTACTGTACAAGTGTCAGCTTCATAACAAGTAACAACGCGGGGACACATAGCCTATGTGAACAGGGAATGGCTTTTATGCACTTTCTACTGGCTAGTCTGACTATATCATGGCCAGTCCTATGATACTATCTTTTCTCAGTGGTTTGAACCCATCTCCTTCCTTATGTAACTGAAAATCAGGAACTAAAATACCACTACGCGCAATTTCTAGCTAAGTCTGTAACTTTATATATTTTAAAACTGTGATAACTCGCATCATGAGAATTACAGAGTGAACCATTGTTCCAACTAATATGATTCGATATGTGAGTTTGACCAATAATTGAGAATCGGGAAACTGATATAACGCTGCGCGAAATTTCTAGCTGAGTCTGTAACTGATTTGTTTTTTAAATTGTCATTATTCATTAGGTGATTTAGAGAGTGAACAATAGTTCCAATTGATATGCTTCGAGAGTGTGTGGGCTCGACTACCGCGCGAGATTTCTATTTTCTTCAACGATCTATTTCATTTGTTTTACGAATTTTAGAAAGGAGCAAAACGCTTGAAAATGTGCAAATGAGCAAATGATGCTTTATTTTATGTTAGTAATGAATTTATAACGAATCCATACGATGTCGTCACTGTAATTTACCTGGGATTATCGGAATGGCGACAAATACGAAGGGAGCTGAAAAAGTATGGAGCCATAGAACTGAACGAAATTCCATACCAGAATCAAGACTGAGGACATTTAGAACATGAAGTTCGAGCCTTTGTGCGATGTTTAGTTTCGCAATACTATTGATTAGGGCACATTTGTAATTCGTAATCATAATAATAATGATCCAGCAGTGATGCCAGGAATTTAAACATGCAGTTCATACATTATACAAATCACATCATTGTTCCAGGTAATCAATGGTATCAAATCACGAAGGGAGATGTGCGATAGTGTAAACTACTGGGTATACTTTCATTCACTTCATTCTCCTCAATTGTACTTATACCAATCTCGGTTTATGCTGGCTGTGCATGATTCTACCAGGCGTGGAACTGATGATAAGAGGCATCAACCTATGTTGCTTCATTTGCATTATAAGTGGATTGCTATGACAGGAAATGAAACGAATGAACCTCGCCCACATGTTCTGATGCAATATGACGCACGCAGCGTTCGACAATCTACCCCAAATAGTGGCGACCGTACTTGAGCTTCATGAGGCGGAAGCATCGGAAATTGTATTTATCTGCTTATTCTGCTCTATATAAATTTGTGTTCGTGTTCATTTGAGGACGACACATGCTTGAGTTCTAAATCAGATGATGGGCTATTAACTCAATGAAGGGATCGCTTGAGCATCTCGCTAGTCATACTGTTAGACAGGGGATTGTTTCATACGCTTGGATTCACTTGATTAGAAAGCCAGATGTAGCTCATGAATGGCATGCTCGAATATACAGCGGCATCCATTTTGTACGCGTTGGTAATGCATTTACGTTGTTTGATTGGAGAGACTCCAAATGTAGTTGTATGATGCTTACGCTGAATATTTCTATGTACCAAGCATCATTATATATTACAAGCAGTCGTCAAATGGTACCACCAGGCTTTTACTTTTGGACTGTTTCATCTGCCATGATCAGAAATGTGTGTATGATTGCTTGAATTATCGAGTTAAATTAGCAGAAGTGTAGCGCTGGTTCAATTCCGAAGGCATTAAATAATGGTATTTTGCAGTAGTCTGCTATTTTCGCCATGACAATCTTGTCTTCTGCTGTTATGCACTTATTTTCTAGACGTAGTATGTTCTTTTATTATCCTTCTCGTCGATTATATTATTATGCTGAACTTGGAAATCCTCCGAGCTAGTTGCCTGTTCTTGTTCGCTGCTTAATAAGACAGTATAATGAACACATTTTAACGCACTTGACTTTTGATTGGACATTATCAGAAAGTGCGTCGATGATATATATATATATATCATTTCAGTTGCATTATTCACATGTAAACTCGTTGCGTATTCTCCTTCTTCCTCACCAAGAACTGCATGTTGTTTCATCTCGCATTGTCTTCATTTTGGTAGTGGAAATAATGAAGCTACTTCTCTAGCGTCACAATTCACTCGTCGAACGCTAGCCTTCTTTTCGTTTCAAGCTCGCAATACCAACAACAAGATCGCATCGCTTGTCAGTTCCATCGGAGGAGGGTGCACCAGGCGGTTGGGTGGTCGTGTCATTCGAGCGACAGTCAAGTCTTGCCCAAATTCCCTACTGCTCATGAACTTGGCCGGAGAAACATCCCAGCGTTCTGTCGAATCAAGTCTCATTTTAGGCTACAGCGATCAATCATTAGGAGGTGGACTTTCCGAGGCGAGTAACCCAATCTCGACTGCTCTCGGTGTTCCGTCATCGTATGCCCATTCGATTACTTGATTTAATTTGAACACCAGCCTATTCCAACAGCCAGTGTCAGTGTTGATGTCAACTTCAAGGCCTTTCCATGAAGAAAGGAACAAACACTGAACGTACTACTGGGATTTCCGCGGGTGATTGAAGACGGGACACTGGACGAGGACGTGTGGATCAGGAACGAAATAATACGAAATTTAGAGACCTTTGAATAACCTTCTTACTCCTCCTATGGTATCAATGGCAAAATACGAAAATCCAACTCTATTCATGGAAATAAACACGATACTCCCAGAATGATTAGTGCAATCGAGCCTGAACTAGGTGTGTAGTTTCCTGTCAACGCTTGGTGTAATGGAGTTACCATTTCATGTGTATATTTCTCATAGGATACGCTGAGCCTTCAGCTTTCTTGTAATTAAAAAAACCCAATTTCATTCACTTGTTCACCGTCAGTTATATATTTTTATATTTATAGTTATAGTTCATATCCGTATTGTTTTTCCACCCTCATTTGATGTTGCTGCGAGGCCATTGCCAGCGCTGCAGCCATGAAAACTAGAATGTAAACAAGTCGTGGAAGTGTCAGTCCCACCATGGTACCACACTGGAGCGTATGGACATGTGCATGCATGGTCAAATGTGTTTATGACTTCTATTGCTAGAGGCACTGTGTTGACTTTGTAGGCCAGGCAGAAGGGTGGCTGGACATTTCCTATTTGGGAGTTTCCTGGGGACCATGGTAATAACTTTCTCAGCTTGCAATCAGAGGATCAAGCTGAAGGTAATGGATGCTCATGTATTCAGTTGGGCGTGAACCCTTCATCGTGCTGATTATTTCTACTGTTGGTGCGTCCCAGCTTACTCAGCTGTGATGAGGGAAGTGCAGTCGAGGCAGCACTGTTCCCGTCGACTAGAGAGGTATGCTAGTACCAAAATGTCGGATCCGTCCGCCTTATAGCGGCCCGGCGCTAACTATGATTCATTTGGGATAAGGCATATGGTCTGTAAACTTCAAGAAGCTTATTCCAATCGGGTAGAATTAGTGTGACATCAGCTCATAGGAAGCACAAGAGCCCTTATAAAGAGTAGGCGTGTCTCGTGCTAATTATGTTAGGTACCGTAAGCGTGCTTTACATGATATATCAAAGGACCTGTAACATGTATTCCGAGATATATCATGAACAATATCATTCGTAGAATCTCTAACTATGTGGCGATCTGTTTATACTTCTG
>JAUOBX010384451.1:0-10719 GCA_032360705.1 Eupentacta quinquesemita
TGGAGTAAATACATCGATATCGGTCAGTTACGATACTCAAAGTCTCAAACCCGAGGAGTTTTGCTGAATGAAAACTTCGTTTCTTTGAAGTCATTCCAAAATAATTAGGGGGCAACAAGAGAGAAAAATTCCATTTGAAAAAGGGGACTGTCTTGGGTTTAATGCCCTTCTGGATTTGAAGGGAGAAATGACCTCATTGACTCTCTCCTCGACAAACATTTATAAATAGTCTGATTTTGAGATATTCGTGTTAGGGGATGCATTTATCCACTTCTGAGTCCTTGTCTGCGGTGTCGTGTCACATTAGCCTCGAAGTCGGCCTGACGTGATGATGACCGACGTGAAGCCCATTGTCAATAGGATGTTTGTCTTTTCGCGCCATCTGATTGACAGAGGGCTTTGTCGCAAATCGTCCTAATTGGGGGAAATGACCTCATTGACTCTCTCCTGGACAAACATTTATAAATAGTCTGATTAAGAGATATTCGTGTTAAGGGATGCATTTATCCACTACTGAGTCCTTGTCTGCGGTGTCGTGTCACATCAGCCTCGAAGTCGGCCTGACGTGATGATGACCGACGTGGAGCCCATTGTCAATAGGATGTTTGTCTTTTCGCGCCATCTGATCGACAGAGGGCTTTGTCGCAAATCGTCCTAATTGGGGGTAATTCTGGCGATGTGTTATCAATCGAGATTGAGGCTATTAAGGAAGTTTGCCCCGTTGATTGTACGATCACAATCGGGCGCATTAGGTAACCCCCTCTCCCCATTGTTGCCAAAATTTGACTTTAATTGCATTGACAGCCCCTGGAGGATGTGAAACAATCCAGTTGACTTCTAGCAAGTGCAAACAATTTATAGGTTTTTAGGTCACTCTTTTCAAGTCGCTGCCCTTCTCGACAATCTTGTTGGTCTTGCATTCTTGACAGATACTTTTGTTTGACCTCCAAATAAAAGTGGGTTATTGCGTTGCAGGATGGCCTGTGTGCACGAACAAGATTTGGTCAGTCGTTTGGAGACTGTTGTAATAATTTGTGACAGAAATTGGCAATAGAAGTGAACGAATATTTCCTCGAAATATTGACGCTCCTCTCATTTGGCATGTTTGCTGTAATGCGATGGATGGTCTATTCTTGCTAATCTTGAACTTTCAACATTTTGCTCTGGGAGCCATTTTGGCTGAGATGCAACTCAAGAGAAGAGTTTCTCAGTTTTACATTTTGAGTTTCAAATTTCCAATACAGGAAAATGAATGCCTTTTGGAATCCTGGTACTAATATCTATCCTCAGTGAGGGTGCTATGAATTAGGTGTATGCAGGACATTTTGTCTATCACTTGTTCAGGGGACTTCTCTTCACAAATTACTATTCACCCAGCCATCCAAAACAAAGTAGCCCTGAATATAAATTACTGAACCCTAGTTCAATAGCCTTTTGCGTATTTCTTATGTCATTCCGTTAACAAGAATTACTTTGTTCAATTTAGCGTATCTTGTTGTGCACCTTAGTGATATTTTCATTGAGTGTGTCATATCCAAGCTTGGTATCTATACTTGTAACTGAACATATGACAAGAACAATTCATTCAATAATTTCCTAGGGTTCTGAGAATGACAAAATCCATGTCCCTTCTCACGTCATTCCTACCCGAGCTCAGTAACATACATAACTAATTAACGAGAAAACAATTTGACTCCCAAATTCCAAGTAAGTGTGTGTGATCAATTGATGATACTTTTCATTGGTGATCATTGTGTGACACAGTGATGGAACACTAATCACTTGCACATTTCTGCAGGTTCCAAAAAATGACTCCGACTGTCATGCTGTTACCATGGCAATGCCCATAAGTTATGTTGATCGGATCAAACATTACACACATTGACCTTACATGTTAGAGATTATCACAAACTTACGAATGAGCCTCAAATCCAGGCGTGGGATCCTTGATCCTTGCCAGCTTCAAATAAAATGAGTTACATGATTTGCCTTTGATATGTTTTGTAGTTCAGTCAGTTGCAATAAACTGGACAGGGTTAAGGAATCACTGCCCAGAGTTGTACTCTGGTGTTTTTGTGGAGGGCGCGGGGGGGGGGGGGGGGGGGGCGGGTGGGGTATAGGTAGAGGTATTGCTTGGGTAGGTTCCGGGTTCGTTTTTGGCATTCACCATTAGGTGGTTTTCCAAAGGTGGCTGTACTGTGAGTCTCTGTGGTGTACTGGACTCCTGTCGACTATATGCACTTCACCATGATTGAACTTTGAGGACAAAAGTGGTCAGATCCTGGGGTTCACTGGTCATCTGCTCATCTGAGACTGCAAATAGCGCAGATTGGGATCTGGTACAGTACACCTGCCTTGATATCATCCAAGCAATAGTAAAAGAGAGATGGTTAGTTATCGCTTAGGTACTCTTCCACAATTAACATGGCCAGGGTTCCTTGATGAGCCTACAGCGACTGCCTGTAACTGTTGTACAACACCCTACCTAGAATTGATCAGCTGTGTTACCTGCACAGAATTAATATCCTCAGGGGCTCCCAGGTATCGCACGGAAGCTGTCCCGGTGGGGTTTGCGTGAGAGCCTTGTTGACTCTTCTACCTTTGTGATGGAATACCCCCGGCATGTTCCGGGTTGTATTTGATCGGCAGTAAATGTCGGGTCCAGTCAGCCAGCTCGGGCTTTTCAGCGCTGCCCTCAGCGTAACGAGAATCTGGCTGCAGTCAGCTTGGATTGTGTCAAACCAATAGATCTGGGTTAAAATAGCTTGCGTGCACCGGTGTGGAACATATGGGCCACCTTGCCTTGGAAATTCCTCGTGTTTGGTCATCAAATGGCAGTGTACTCAAGGTTGAATTTTCTACTTTCATTATGCAATAATTCGGACATGTTATTTGTTAGTCAATTTAAATACAATATACAGGGGATTTCTCATTCATCAGTCTTCCAACTAGTAATGTTTATTCAGTACAAAGTGACGAAGATGGTTACCCAAAGTTGGTTACGCCTTTTGAAAGCCATTCGCCAATGTGAACCAAATCACATCAACAGTGACTGGACACTGAATGTAAAGGGTAAGGTCATTTCCCTTTCATGGACTAAGCCAGAAAGAAAAGTGTATCCAAATAACATTTAATTAGTGATTTGGGAGAATTCACTGGCAACTGGTAATGATCATTCAAAATGAGAAGGCTGGTTGCCCCGAGCCAGTTACACCTCATGAAAGCTTTGAGTGAACGTAGGTGCACTGATGGGGGCTGTGTACTAGATATGGAGAGTAAGGTCATTTTCATTCCCTGGACAAAGGTAGAAAGAAATCCTGCATTCAAACAATATTTGATTGGTGGTTCGGAGTAATTTAATTTGAAAGTGATTGTAAAAATAAGTAGGGACTCTCCTTGGTGCAACTCTGACCTGTGGCACCTGTTGCCAGGGAATTTATGCAGCTATTTCTGCCCAAATTGGTCAGTCGGTCATCTGACACATTCGCATCATCATGTTCCTCTGTGACTGGAATAGGAATCACAATTGCAAAGAACTAATGCACGTAATCGTAACAAACTGATCAAATTTTACCAAGTGAAAGTCTTCAATTTGTGTCTGTGATGGATCTTTGCTGGAAAGTGGCAGTATCCGTGCCAGAGAGTTGCAGTATCTATGAGCTATGATTTCATTTGAGTTGGAAAGTTTCCAATGACACATGGGTAGGCCAAGGCCCCTTGGAAGCCTGCTGGCCAGAATTTGAACTGGCAACAATGTAATCTTCTGTTCACGAGTCTCAAACCGTACCGACAGAGCTAATCCGATTCTCATATCGATTTTACATGACACTTTGCCCAATTGCCTAGATGTTAATATACCTTTGATAGCCAGGTTTTATTTCCAATTTGTGTATAGCGCCATCATTGTTGAATAGTACATTATTACCACCCAGAGCCCCTTTTGTGTGTAATCTCTATGAATGCTTTGACCCTTTCACTGTGGAGTGGAGACTATCCATATTCACTCCTCTGATATTTGAGGGAAAAAAATATATTATGAAAGTTATGAACCTAACAAATTTGACTGAATTCAATAGCTGAAGAGTTAGAAGGTGCTCTGTTATATTGAAAGTTGCAATGAGGCGACAGCGGCTAGACTCTAGAAAGAAGGGTGCTGGGGCATTGCCGCAAGTACTTTGCACTGTACTGTCTACTAGCATGTATCCAGCCCCTCTGGCATTTGAGCTTTATAATATGCAGTATATGAAACATATGTACGCCCACTTGCGTTGGAAGCCGATAGCAATTTGCTAACAGGCTTTTAATTAAACAGAATCGAGCCTGGTGATTCTTGACATAATTGCTGTTCATCCACGTGGGGGTTGCTTCATCAAATCCTATAAATAAACGATCATTCTTTCCTGCCATGCTCTGAACATTCAATCCATCATAGATGTTTCTTTCTCCTGACAATAATTCACGGTTTGTGGTGCACCAGTGTTGCGTGGTGCGACTGACCTTTATAGAATATTAACATTGTCGCCGGCAACATGATGTTGTAAATAGATTTGTTCCCACGCACTTAATTAAGGAAGACCTAAGAAGTGTCTCTATTCATACCAATTTACTGCACACGAGTCGGATGATTACCTCATATTTGAAGCTAGCGTTGCTGTGAAGTTTTTGAGATGCCCTGTGTTTCTGTTGTTTCTAGTCGACTGAATTATCAGAGATGGAACAACAAATTGCTGGAGTCAAAAAGTTATATTTGTTGAAGTATGACATCCTGTCCTGTACGCCAGTCACTGCACTCATCTTCACAACATATTGATATCCTACAATACTGAAGGTAGCACCCATTTATAAACTGATGGGGGCAGAGGTTTAACTTCCTATTGTGCTGGTGCGTGTGTTCGGAATAATAGACGCTTGTCGCCCAATTCTAGCGAGTCAGTGTGTGACTCAATAGACACTAGTCACTCAATTCTAGCGAGTCAGTGTGTGACTCAATATATGGATGCTAGTCGCTCAATTCTAGCGAGTAGGTGTGTGACTCAATAGACGTTAGTCACTCAATTCTAGTGAGTCGGTGTGTGACTCAATAGACGCTAGTCGCTCAATTCTTGCGAGTCGATGTGTGACTCAATAGATGCTAGTCGCTCACTTCTAGCGAGTTGATGTGTGACTGGGTAGACGCTAGTCACTCAATTCTAGCTAGTCAGTGTGTGACTCAATAGGCGCTAGTCACTCAATTCTAGCGAGTCAGTGTGTGACTCAATAGGCGCTAGTCACTCAATTCTAGCGAGTCGGTGTGTGACTCAATAGGCACTAGTCACTCAATTCTAGCTAGTCAGTGTGTGATTCAATAGGCGCTAGTCACTCGATTCTAGCGAGTCAGTGTGTGACTCAATAGTCGCTAGTCACTCAATAGACGCTAGTCGCTCAATTCTGGGCAAGCACCAGCAACTAAAAACTCAATGCACGACTAGCAAGCTCTCTGCGAATTATTCTAAAATCAAGATCCAGGCCGCCTCTGTGATTTTTGCATTTCATTCAAGCCAGAGTACTGATTATACAAAGAATGTGTTCCAATCTACGTAACTCCATGCAGCAACAATTGCCAATGATGACAAAATGGCATTGATACAATAACCTGATATCATGAGGTTTATCTACTGCCTAATGCAAGTCGAAAAGGGATAAAAAAGCCAATGCTCATTGTGCATCCTGGTCTCTGCGGTGTCTGAACGTTTTCATAAAACATAATCCCATATGCAGAAACAGGAAGGATTGTCGAATCTGGGGTGGGTTGCCACCATTTATCGTGGTGGTGTCTGATATGTTTAAGCTTGGGATCGGGATTAACCCAACCGCATCACTGTGCGATTTCAGTGTGACTTGCCGTTCTCAGTATTAGTCACGATTTACCAATTGATTGATATATACCAAGAATGTGTGGAAACCTGGTCAACCAGTTGGTGCTACTGTACGGACTGTGGTGCCGCAAAAAACTGATTTGTTCGGCCCTAAATTTACCCATATGATGAGCCTCGAGTGACTGCCTAGAACCATAGGATATGAATCACAAATCTAAATTATTTGCTTGACTAATGAACCATCATCTACTGCACATGCTGATGCTACAAGATGCACTGGAACCTCAAACCCAACCTAACTGTCTATATTCAAATCATATCTACTGGCAACAAGATATTTCCCTGTAAGAAAGGATGGCACAATGTTTATCTAAGTTGGCGAATTAATCAAGTAAACGGTCGTCCTCCTTCCTTTGATCATGCCGGCACTCCTCCAGTCATGAGGCTGCATCATTTATCGCGTCCATTATCCCCTCACAACCTGATTCGGCCCCGGGGGGTACGTGCTTGGATGCCCCAGAAAGTTCACGGTGGCTCGACCCAGGTCTTTGTTGGGCGACTTGAGGATTAGTCACGGGATACCCAGAAAGACTCCCTTCATTGGCTTTGTTGCCTTTCCCGGTTACCCACCGGCTCCAAGCTCGAATCATCCTACAGTGTGGAGCAGCCCGAGTAGAACTACTCTTGGGGTGGATAAGGATTTACGATGTTCATGAAACATACAATTTTGATAACCTGTAACCTCTATCAATACTTGCCCTCTGGGTGGATCGCAGCAATTTTGATGAAATATAAATCGTCTGCTTCCCTTTGATGATCAACTGAATGGTTGGGTACTTCATGTGTTCCTGCATGATACATGACTGGAGTTGTGGCCATATCTCGAATGGTGTATTTCCACTGCTTAGATTTGTGGGATTTTGACATGCCCTCTTTTGACCATGCATGGGAGTGTTCTTGAGAAATTAAAAAAAGAATATAAATGTGGAGATATTATAACCCCACACCTGAAGTTCAGAGATAAATTAAGTACTCATTTTACTGGGTACCAGTGTCCATGTATCTCAAATGGTTTATTTCCACTGCTTGATATCCGACTGTCGGTATTTGACATGCCCTCTTTGGTGTGAGAATGTTTTCATTCAATTGAAGCAGAATAAAGGAAGACATTAACCAGGCAACCAAAGTTCTGTATGTTGTACTTGCTACTGTAGGTACACATGTCCCTGCATAGGACCTGACTGGACCAGTGGTCAAATCTCTAATGGTTTATTTCCACTGCTTAGAATTAGACTGTGGAGATTTGACATGTCTGTCCTCCTTTTGATCATCAGGTGTGGGAATGTTCTTGTTAATTTGAAACAGAATGAAGGAGGTGTATTACCTGTATATCATAACCCCACACCTGAAGTAGGTCAATGTTCTCATTTGACTGGATACAAGTGTTCCTGCATAAGACCTGACTGGACTGGTGGTCATATCTCTAATGGTTTATTTCCACTGCTTGGAATTAGTCCCCACACCTGAAGTTCTGAGAGTAGGTCCATGTTCTCATTTGACTGAATACAAGTGTCCTTGCATAAGACCTGACTGGACTGGTGGTCATATCTCGAATGGTCTTTCCTCTGCTTGGTATCTGTCTGTGGGGACTAGACATGCCCCTCTCTTTGATTCCAGGTATTAGAAAGTTTTTTGATGAATCGAGGGAGGATGTGTACGTTGTTATAGTCTTGATGACCCCATGTCAACTTGCAGCGATCGTCACCATACCGTTAAGCGTTTTGCCTTCTCGCTCGAATCGGGACACTCTTCTTTCTCTCAAATCGATCTAGTTTCAGATCCCCTTCTCCACCTGCCTCTTTCTTCCATGTCATCTTTTGTTACATTTGAGACTGCTTACACACATATCTAACCAGTTCATGCTCAAATCTGCAGAAGCTACCATATCCTGCCTCCCTCCAGAATCATTCATCGGCAGTGGGCACCTAATAAGTGCTGTCGCCCGAGCTCATGGGTCCATACGTCGAGCATGTGAACAAGGTCCACAAAAATTGGTGCTATGTTGACAAGAAGTTATATGCCATATGCACCATATTCCCATCTGGTTGAGTTGAGGTTTCTTGACTTCACGTGAAACCTCTTTTTTTTCTGGCCTTATTTTTGCACTGCACTCACTCCATCATCCATGAAGCACATTGAACACCTTTACTGTTGGAGTTTGTGCTATAGCCTATAGATGAGACCAATTATCATATTTTCTATTCTTGTTTACTAGCTCGTCCAATCATGACATGCTCATGTGCATAGTATGTGCGTTGACCTAACATCCTGTCATCCTTTCTATCTTCACAGTCGCCATCTAAGCCCAAGAAGCGAAACAAGTTTGCCAACTTTGTGAAGACCCAGTACAAACTGACAGACGACAAGGTTTGTCCTATTTTATTTCACGTGGTGATTAATGACATGTATTTCTCAGTGATACTGATAACTAACTGTCATCCCTGGGAAAAATTGGCAGTGTCCTGGGATACTTTATAAAATAATGAAGATGGTCATCTTTCCCATGCCCTAACAAAACTGATTTTGGGTCACTCCATACTTCCATGGTTACTGTCAATGCTAAACAACCCATGGAAACTGGGACTACAGTTTTACTGTCCGAGCTGGTTCTCGAACCCCCTACTTTATCAGAATCCCCCAGTTATAATCATAACGTCACCACAGTGCTAATGAGGCAATTAGGGGGCATGAATTTGATGGGCGAGAAAACAGGAATCGTACAGTGCATGGACTGGCATGGTTTTGCTACAAATTTGTTATGGATATAAACCAATTAATTACACATGATTGCCGTTGCAGACGCCCCCCCCCCCCCTCCCTCCAAGAGTCATGGAACTGTGAGGGAGGCTGAACTTATGCAGTCATGTGCAGTTAAATTGGAACACTTCATGTCTTTGCCTCCCACCCCTTCATTCGCAGCTATATATTTCTATTTCAGAAAAAAATCACTTTCAAAGGGCCGAGACTAGAAGAACATTAATAGACTTATTTTTGGTCCTGACTTGTGTTTCAAGAATTGTGGCTTGAGATTATTCAACTTATGGGGAAGCTGCAACATGGTCATTCATGGAGGTTATTCCCTTCTGATACTTAATAATTAAACTAAACTAAGAATTAACTGATTGAACTTTTGACAAATCACTGAAGCACCAATTTGAATGATTAATTGTTTTGCTGTTTCCACAGGCCGTCGACGAGCTTTGGACCTGGTACAAGGATTCCATTATTAGTACCTAGAGGGAGAGATCATTCCAAGTGCAGCTTTCCTCAATACACATCATAGGCCAAGCCAAGAGTGTCCCTGGAGCAAGACACTAACATGCAGACATAAAACTGGTCCCTAAGAAACTCCTCTTGGACTTGTTTGCAGAGGGGGCCGTTCATGAAAGAAAATCACCTTGTTGCCTGCTCTACAGTCATACATGGGGAGTTAGAACAGACACCTGTGGAACTCCACAGAAAACTGCAGGACTTTACCATCCTTCAAGAAAGGAGAAAGGCCACTTGCATACGGACCAGTATCGTGGAACGCAAGCATTGTCCTGTACCTTACTGAAATATAGGATCTAGAATTGGCATCCAGATAACACACGTTGGTGCTGAAATCTGATGTAAAACGTTATACAATATACGACCTCATCGGAAAGATATCCTCTTTACAGCTGATAGTTGGGTGAAACTTTCCGCCAATCAGAGTCTCATCTGACAGGATTTTCCTGGTATATATAGCCTGTTCGCATGTTTTGATCGTTCTTGAGGAGGAGGGGGGGGGGGGGGTCGTTCATCCAAGATGAGTCCGGTCATGATTGTTGAGTTTTGTCAATTAAGAGATCGTTAAGATTCATTAGCCTTCGTAACGTTTGTCATCATCATCATGTTGTACATTGGTTCAATACAACCAAGAAAGATAATGATTTTGCCTTCTCCATATTTTTCAGCTCAAACCAGCCAAGCTATGAGAGCTATCTATCTCTTTCCATCTATCCAGTGTATGAACTTTTGCTTTCTTAGCTGACAAATTCTCACTCTTTGATGTCAACCAAATTCTGAGACAATGGTTATTGAATGAGCACATCTTTGCTTCTCCTCCTAGAGTTCGAATCAGAGGATCATGAAAGTTAGGCATTATTACAGGGTACCAATGCTACATACAGGGTAGTTTGGTGGCCCATTTTGTGAAAATCTGTCAAATGCTTCTCCTCCTACCAGAGTTTGCATCTGTCGATCATGAAAGTTGGTCATCATTATCGTTTATCGATGCTGCATATAGGGTATTCAGGGATTCTGAGGTCCAAAACATCAGGTGGGCCATTTTGTGAAAATATGTCAAATGCTAATCTCCCCCCGGGCCCCCAGAGTTTGAATCCGATGATCATGAATGTTAGTCATTATTATCGGGTACTTTTGCTATACATACTGGATTTACGGTCCATGGTTATCCGGTGGGCAATTCAGGCCATTTGTGAGAATATGTCTAATATGGTTCTCTTCCTAGAGTTTGAATCTAATAATCATGGAAGTTGGTCATAATTATTGAGTACCAATGCTACATACAAGGTGGGATGTTCAGGGATTCAGTGTCCAAGGTAATCTGGTGTGCCATTAAGTCTTTACCTCCCAGGCGGGATTAGTCAGACGAGGCTTACGCGCGACAATGGCCAGTATCTCGCTTAGGGCGCTCCTATGGCCGACTATTCAATGGCGCGTGTCACCCCCTGATGCCCACGAACCACTCAGCGCGAATCTGGGGCAACTACTTTAGTTTCGAGCGGCGTGTGACACCGACAAGAGCCTCTGTAGCCTA
>JAUOBX010384562.1:0-10719 GCA_032360705.1 Eupentacta quinquesemita
CAGTTCTGCTTTTTTGTTGCTTGTGAGAGCAGAGGAACATATGTAGTCAGGTTGGGGTGTGTGTGTGTATGTGTGTGTGTGTGTGTGTGTGTGTGACGCTTCTTGGGAGCACTGTAACTCACGGAAGGAAGGTTGGATTGAACCCAAACTTGGTATGTAGATACGTCTTAATGAGAAGCTGTGCGCTATTGTTTTGGGTGTCTGTGAGAGTCACTAAAGGTCAGTTCGAGCCTAAAAAAAGAAATATTGTGAAGAGTCATAACTCCCATTGGCAAAGTCCCACGTATTTGATATTTCGAGGCGAGGTGAGAATAGTGTTGGGGATTATTTCCGAACATAACGGTCATTTCATCCGAGGTCATCAAAGTTCAGTTAAGGGTAAAAAACTATTTGTTTGCCCGTAATGTGAGAACCGAAGGTCGGCCAATGTTGGGAGGTGCACCATTGTGATCCATTAGTCGACCTGCATCTGTGTGACCTTTGACCTCAATTTGACCTTTACCGGGTTTTTTCGCCGAATCATGTTTTGAAGGCCATTTTCAGATGTCAATGTCACCTTCCGATCAAAACGAGCCATGATTTGACCCGGTGTGACCTTTTTGGGCGAAGTTATCGGAGGTCAAAGTTTTCAGTTTGAAAATTTGCACAGTTGGGCTCGTAGATATTTGTATTGTTGCTTTTGGGGGTCAGTGGATCAAACAACCCCTGATGATGAGGTCAGAAGGTCAAAGGTCAAGTCTCGGGGAATGTGCTATTTTGGGAGTTATCGGGCATAGAAGATAGTAAACGTCAATTTGTGGATATGTGATAGAGCTATGTGTGCTACATAGACGAAACTGACCCCCGCTTCAATCGGACATCCGGTTTTCAAGATACAAGGGGTCAAAGGTTGATTTTGATACTTTTTTTTACAAAAACATCGGCTGTATGCATTGAAATATGTTGCGCTTCCAGGACTGGGTGCATCACATCGAGTTTACCTTTTCATACAAAAACACGATATCATCAGAGGTAATTCAAGGTCACTTCTGGACAAAAAACTGCCAAAAAGTACATTTTTTCGTAACAACTTCCAGTGACCTTGTCAGATATGTCCGATTCATTGGGACACATTGCATCTCATGGAGGGTAGCATTTTTCATAAAAAGGCCATATCATCAAAGGTCATTAGGGTCACTTATGGACAAAAAACACGAACCAAAGTACACGAACGTACACGAACTGACAGTACCTACCATTAGCAGAGTCCGTGATGTTTGATCTTTTGGGACGAGTTGCGAATAGTGTCAGCGATTAGTTTCAAACATAACGGTCATTTCATCCAAGGTCATTGAAGGTCAGTTAGGGATCAAAAACTAGTTCTTCGCCCGTGATTCGAGAATCGAAGGTTGGCCAAGGTTGGGAGGTGCACCATTGTGATCCATTAGTTGACCCGAATATGTGTCACCTTTGACCTCAATATGACCTTTATCGTTTTTTTTGCCGAATCATGTGTTGAAGGCCATTTTCGGATGTCGATGTTACCTTCCGATCAAAACGAGCCATGATTTGACCCCGTGCAACTTCCGTGTGCGAAGTTATCTGGGGTCAAAGTTTTCGGTTCGAAAATTAGCACACTTGGGGTGCTCGTAGAGATTTGTATTGTTATTTTTTGGGGTCAGTGGGTCAAACAACCCCTGATGATGAGGTCAAAGGTCAAGTCTCAGGAAAGTTTTAGGAGTTATTCGGCATAGAAAATAGTGACCGTCCAGTTTCTGGTTGAGAAATTATTGCAAGGAATCATAGTGCCCTTGGGCTATTGTTATTCCCACTGTTCCTGGTGGTGTAAGACCAAGTACGGGCTCACCTCTGGTGCATTGTGAATGGGAATGAATTTGATGCATACAACATATATTCAGGCTACATTTCCCCCACCTAAATATTGTGTCCGAATGTCATCCTAAAATCAAAAATATATTCGTTTAGTCATGACGTGACGTCAGTCTCGGCTGAACTGCAATGCTTAGCTGCACATGCAATCTTGAGAGGAAGTTCGTATTCCATATATAGGCCTACATGATGACCTGTTTCAATTTCGGGCCAGTTTATCCTTTCAGGCGATGCTTTTTGTCGTCCTAACCCGTACTATATTTAAAATAATGTTCTTCCTTCTCCCGACATTATATTCAATCCAAACGTTTATTTACCAGAACTAGTTCGAATGCGGCACGTTTCATGTTTACTGTACCCACAATGACCATGTAGTGGATAGTGCTCTAGGCGAGCCTGAGTGACAATAAAACAAATCGTTCGTTGCTGCTTGCAACTACAAATTAGTTGGCTCGTGTAAGAAAATCATTATTCGGAGAGGAGTGAAACGTAGCCCGAACAATCCTAACACTTTAATGGACGTCCACAATGACCTTAAATTGAAAGTGTATATTCGGCAATGCGATGCGCTGGGTTTGTGATATTCAAAACGATGGTTTAAATGGAAATAAATCGATATACATTGATAACCTGTTACTTATTTTAGATCATGCTTCAAGGTGTGACGACGTTTTTTTTGCTGATTGATTGGAATAAAGTGCAAGATAACAAATCTGAAATGATAATATCTGAAAAATTGCTATCACACCTTGCCAACATGATCCTTATCTCCCACTGGGTGTGCGTTGCATCAACTATATATCGTTCCGAGTGAGGGAGGGTTGTTGACTCACGTTAAAGATGCCATGACGACAGAAACGAAACCGGGTAACAGCCATTGCACAGTTGAGACATGTTGTCTTGACATTGAACTCTATCAGCCAAGAATAATTATTAATAACTGACTGGATAATTCTCCCAATCGCTATATCGTATTGGTTGTAAGGAAACGGGGTCAGGAAGCCACAGGAAGCTTATCGAGGAACCCTGACTGTATAAGGATGATAATAATAATACTAACATGATGGAAATAAACTTTGCGGAGGCTGGAAGTGCACAGTGTACAATACGACTAGATAATTGACAAAACTACTAACCTCATAAGTTCTTGTTCGAGATCTGAGTTATTAGGTCCTCAGTTCAATTTATACATATTCAAATCAATTCTCCTATATCATTCGAACAGCATTTCCCTAGTTTTCAACCTCTGATAGGATAATAGATGAACATTCTCCATGTTATGAATTAAGATATGGCTAGCATAGGAACATGTACGCGAGAAGCCATGATTTTATTTTAAGGTAATTTATACTACACCGCCTGTAGGCAAACCAATTAAGATCATCTTCGTCGGAGGAGGATTTTGACATTGGCTTACAGATGAGTATCGCGTCCCCGGGGCTTAGAACGAAGTTTCGAGATTGGATATGTGACGGATAATATTCCGATAAACACCCTATAATTATAATTCCTGATATCGCCCGGAGTCTAATATGGTCTACGTGTCGATTCAGACATCCCTTCAGTGCTAATTCGATGCAAACGTCCTCGATTGTCACATCAAATCATAGGTAAACATTCGATATGTCTATTCCTTTCGAAGGATTTACTGGTACTGTTTCATATGTTCGTGTGTTCTAGTGATCTGATGTCATAACCCCCTCCAGGTAAGAACGCGGAGATATTTTAACGCGACAGATCACATTTATAGGATCGCTGCTACAGTATTCATTCGTCACTTGATCACACGCAGTCATAAAGTAACAATCGGAAGCGACTCGAAGATTAGTCTGCTTGCATTGATTTCTTTCTGGAATCTTGGAATACATCGAAATGTTATTGGGAGCGCGGCAATAACTGTTAATAATCGAAGAACTTTGAAGTCAAACGTGTTGTGGTGAGTATAACTTCCAACTTACCCACCTACCTACAGCTTGATTTTGATTTGACTTTAATGATACGGAATTATTGGAGGTTCATCAAGAAATCCTGTTGCTCGTTGATGTGTACCCACGATAACGTGACTTTTCTTTCTCGACTAGGATTCAGTTGATATCCTGACCTGCTCCCGGGACTAACGTACCCCAGGATTTGACCACTTACTCAGATCCTGGTGGAGCGGAAGTATTCTTAAGAAAAACTGCGTACATTTGACTAGAGATAATTATTTCAACTTAACCCCTGTGATTCCAAATTCCATCGCGCAGCATGTGTGCCTGGACACCAATGCCCCACCTTCGAACAAAATAGCAAGGTGCCTCCAGCGTTTAGTGCAGGGTCCCAGATGTGCATGCAAATGTACGAACTGGGAACATTTCGTTTCTGTTGTGAGATGAATGTGCTTTTCTGCAGATATATTCACACACCCGCGCCGTGTTAGCCCTTGGACAAGGCGCTTGATCTTCATTGCTCTGTACCTCCGGATCACCTCTGAAAACGCCCAATGGTGAAAGCGGGTCTCGACCCGGACCCGGTGCACGTCAATCACCACTAATACCTTTTGACCACTCGTCGGCTCCAACCACCAGTTTACTCACCTATCAGCCAATACCAATCAACACACTACACTGGATACTTAACTACCCACAGCCTGCATGTCAACCTATACATGTATGTCTGCCTGCCTACACAACAAAAGTCACTGTCTTGAAAATGAAACAATGAGTCTGTGAGCAGCTCACTTTGGCCGAAATGAGTTACCGCTCGGACGAAATTGCTCACTTTTCATTTGTTGTGTGTGTGTCTGCCTGTCCATCCACACCAACAATATTTACCGTACGTCTGTACGTGATTAAAAAGCACTTCAGGTAAATAATCATCCTAAATAGTAACTACTATATTTTTCTGTCAATTCGTTTGACAATCCAATTGTTAGGAGTTAGTTCGCGTAGACGAATAACAGTGACGTGGTCCATGTCGTTACCAATATATCCATCTACTTCATAATGAGAGGAATTTGTTGGCGAAAGAGTCGCCAAAAATGTTGTTTGTGTAAGGAATGCGAAATTATTAGGCTGGCCTAGAATGCGCGAATCGTGTTGGGTGTGGCCATTCCGAGGCCCCCTGGAGGTCAGAGTTGCATTTTTTTGGAACGAATCTATAGTGGGTGTGGTCCACTGGTAATGAGAAAACATGGAGGTAACCAAATGTCAAAGTTGCATAACTGTATGCGAGGGTTCCGGCAGTTTTGAACAAAATTCAGGAATTACTGGATTAGTGATAGGGAATTAATTAATAACATTTCTTCCCGAGAAAAAATAGGGTAATTGTTCATCGGAGCACAGATTTTCAGAAGGTGTAAGATGTTTAGGATACTTGAATATGAAAGAAACTAATATATATTCAACTTTGTGTGGTCTCAGACTCATACTGAATGGAAATGTCTTCACATGCGTCAACATTTCTGTCATCGTCAATTTTCCAGTACGTCTGAAGTATACGGTATGTTGGGGGCTGGAGCGTGCCCATTTTAGGTAGGAACTCTCAAGTACAAGATATTATTATATAACTTCGGATCCAGCCCACGGCTGATCAAAGAGCTTCATGAGTGGAGGGAATACCGCGGAACACGGAAACACACTAGAAAGAATACAGCCTAGTAATGCTGTGCAAACGAGGACTGCTTCCGAATTGGTCGATATAGACCATCTGACCATGGACTCGAGCTCCACTAGGGGTGAATAGTGGGATGGTACATGGGAAGCTACGTTTATCAGAGCCTTCATAGGCTCTAGTAAGAGACACTGACACTTTTGGCTGGAGTTACTGGTGTAAACGTGTTGACCAGTTAGTGATCTGACGCTGGTGAGGTAGGGAAGCATGCCACGTTCAACCGATTGATGGCGGTGGATGGCTAACGTGCGACTCCCGCGTTATCGTATATTTTTACAATTTTGATCTACTAGTACAGTATTGTAGTTGAATCGGTGTAGAATACCTATATACCTGTGACCTCGTTGGCAACCCAACCACTTCGTGATTCAATCAAGAACAATTTATCCTGAATCTCACCAAACCCTTGACCCAGAAGAGAGTATGCCCTCACTCGATTCGAGAAAAAAAGTTGACTGAAAACCACCCAACATCATACCATTAATGCTTTATAGCGGTGGGAGGATGGGAGATACCTACGGATAATCACATTGCACGCAGGTATGTTATCAATCCATCAGGAATCATTGCAAAATCGCCGTTTGACGGGAGCGATGTCGAGTTTGCAACCCCGTGGGTGGTCACGTGATTATCACAAAGGTGCCCACAGCGTTTCTCGATGGGTCCCAGATGTGCGTATTCATACGAACTGGACGCATTCTTATCGTACTTTGCTTAGCTCCATAGCCGATAACTTCACGCACCCACGCACAAGTTGCTCCCTATTCTGTCTGTGTATGCCTTATGCCTTTTCACAAACGTGCATCGCCAATGTTCAACCACCGTGTGACAATCACATGTTGGTGGAGAGGCAACAATTGGTATTTTACGCAATGATTATTTAGTGGCAATTCCTCGCATGGGCGTGGGGTTCCCTCCCTACTCGTTTGTCTTTTCTACAGTGATCTCATGGATATCTTGGGAGAACTGGCCAATGCACACCCACCTCCCCATCTTACTGGATGTAATGCAGCACATTGGGTAACTTACAAATAGTCATAAAATGCACGAGTAGTGGTGCCTCTGGTTGAACCAAATGGGTTTCAAATCGGTGCGTTGAATTAATGCTCCGTTATGCATTCATTCTGCAAGCAAACATAGTTTATATTGATTATCCCTCGAATCTGTTCGCACGATATGTGACAAATATCCATTGATAATTATTTTGAGGCAATCGACCAATTACTCCTGTACCCTCCTGTCTGCATGATTAATATATGGTTGTTATATTCTCAGGCAGCGTCTCCTCGATGACCAATAAGACTGGAGGTTACTTTTGAACCAGCCAATAGCTTCACGTGCTACAAATTAGACTGAACATGAACTGCCCCAGTCTCCTGATACTCGCGTTGCTAAAGATTTAGCTAGTGGTGTCGGAATACAGACGGCGGATTTTAATACATCAATACGATAACCCCTCGGACAGTCTAAATTGGCGTCATCTCTGGCTTATTCTATGTAATTCCTTCGGTCAATCAATTCAGGCGCCCCTCTCTCCCGATATCCAAAACTGCCTGAAAAGGTCTTTCGAACCTCTGAGCTCGTATGAGATGCATCTGCTATTACTTAACTCTCTTCGAGCTCATCAGTTGATTCTAGCTACTCCACGGAGAGAGGATATGTAGTAGTGGCTGACTCTGTAACTTCCTGCTTATTTACCAACTGATAGGAAACTCTGCTGCCGTGTAATCCTGTCTTGATGGTCCAACTATATTGGTTAATTGTACGTTTGGAGGGCTTAGAGGTACTATAATACCAAACCTGCCTTCTCCCTGTTTACCGAGTCATTAGGTACATTATTCAATAATTATTTTGGTAAGCACGATTTCTTTCTCGAGCCTCCTCACTCCATTACCCTTCATAAAAGCATGCAATGATGTTACTTTAACAGTCCCCGATGGACTGATCCAATAAACGGAAACGCTAATGTAATATTTCTAGATATTATTGGGAGCCTAAAAATCTAACTGCATTTCAAGCCATGCACATACTGTCTGGTATACTGTGAAGAAGTTTATTCAGGTTTTCACATTTAACATTGACTAGATGGTCCCCTTTCAGACTAAACCTTGAGTTTTCCAATTATAATTCTGATAGGGGTCATCGCCTAAAGATTGTCAGATTGTCAGAATGAACAACATTATGATTGTTGTCGTCACTTATCGTCACCAATGCCGATACCGCCCAGTGTGATTGTTCAAGGGCGTCCTTAGGTTAATTAACTGTCTTTGCTGCTATGACAGACTGCTAACTCGTTTATATTCGAACCAGAACAATGAACCTCCGCAGTCGCGGATAGTCTAAACCGATAAAATACCTCATGTGATATGATGGACGGTTCCTTGGTGAGTTTACTGATATAATAATGATAATAATAATGAGATTTCTAGAGCGCAGAATCTAAACCTGGGTTGCTCAATGCGCTTTACGTGTGATGTATGCAAAAAAACAACATACATATATAACAACGGGAAACCAAGAACGTCCTGAGCCTGATCTTGAAGAGCGGCACACATATACATCAAATATAGCTACGTCCGGAAACAATGAGGCTGATAACAATCACAAGGGGTGAGATGACCTGATGTTAGTCATATCATCTCAAAAAACATCATATACCTATCAAAGTACTATTTATCAAAGCGTATGATCGTATTTAGTAACACTTCATTTCGTTCCAGTTCCTACTTTCTACTGATAATTGATATTTTTGCCTGTGAACATGCACGATAACTTAACCCCAGATGGATGGGACGCATACATAGTATGCGTATTTCACATGATGACTACATGAAACGTACTGTTTCAGGTCAAAGGTCAGAGGTCACGTGGGGCTGGGAGTCTGAAATACTCAAACGAAGTCTATTGTGATTGTCCAGATCGAGCTGAAATTTGGTGTTGCATGGATAATCGTCAACGACTCCTGAAATTCGCCCTCCTCATCGCTACGAATTAGATCACTCAAAAGGAGTGAGATATGAATTCTCAGTAATTGTTCATTAAATATCAGTATGGTTACCCAGGTCAAGTGAGATGGACAATTACATTGAATATGATAAATTTATATGACATTGATGGTGTTCTCGTTTTAGTTATTTTGTGTAATCTATTTCAAAATTCATCCATCCATTCACATATCTATTTGTAAACTTTATTCGTTGATTGATTATTGTTAACGCTCCGAGATTGTCTTCGTCGCTACATAAGTCACATGTATTATAATTATTATTATTTATATTTATTATTACTATCATTTATGTTAGGATTGAGTGTTTCATGAGCTGTATAGATGTGAGCTTGCACGACCTTGACGTGAATCAAAAGCAACACTTCTGCGTATCATTGTGTTGTGTTGTGTTGATGCAAGAAGGAACAACCTGTTTCCATATGTCTGTGAGATCAGGGCTGATTGGACAATCACTCATTTGTGCTGATATAGAATAAATCACGCTACTCCATTGATGAATTCGCATAGTATACGCTCTGTAAATGTCGTTATTGGCTCTCTGTAGTAACGACTGCATGGGTTCACTCGATTGAGGATGGAACAGTTCTACAATTGTTGGGTTGAACTGAAATTAGATTGCAGACAGAAAGTGTAACCCGAAAAACCACCCCTGTCGATCGAAGCATACTTAACTCATAACATACAGCTGCCGACGTATTTAACCTCACCTATTACTGTTATTTACGTCTCGGGACAGGTGGTCCCTATGAGACTCCAACATTATTTCCCAAGTGGATAGGAACTGCTTGTGTACTTCCAATTTGGAATGCCGGTTTTTCTACAGAAATATAGAAAGTGTTCAACCATACAGGGACGCTAACTCGCTTGGCAGAAAACACATAATTATTGAGATCAACGCATGTGGTGACTTGTTATTATGGTATGTAAATATATCGATATACTGTGTGTACACATGTTACACTTCCCTATGATGGTGCTCGAGGGTGAAGAAACAAATCGCGTCAGGATAGTGTTACGTGGCCCAGTCTCGGTTGATGAGGCTATAGTTCAACTGTGTATAGGTACTGTACAAACTTGAGACCGGGGGAGTGATTCCACTTCTACCTGGCCTAATAGTGGGTTTACCAGGATTTGTAGTCCAGATTGCACTTCACTTGACCGAGGCGTAGGTCAATGTAGGCCTAGCCTATAGGGGAGGAAATGCATTTCGTCGTTAATTCCGGTAGAGTTTAGTTTATTGATGGAAGTCTCAGAAAGGACTTATTCCTCTCAAATGACCCTGTAGCCAACATCCCCAACGAGAACACATAGTCTAAAATATTCACTCACATTTATCAGTCAATACAGTTTTTGGAGGCTTTCACACTCTTGAATCAAACACCATCTTTTAGAAGGTTATTCTGTTCAATCATTATTATTTCAATTCCTATTAAGATCCTCGAAACTTGTCCTAAATTTTGTGTTGTTGAAAATTCCGCAAATTATCAATCAGATCAGAAAATTTGTCATATAGAGCTGTTAAATAGAGCAGTTGTTACAAACTAAGACATATTTATTGACCAGGTGAATCACACTAACCCTGCAATTGCAGTTCCAATGAAAATATGGCACTGGTACCCTCATTTATAGAACCTGCCACATATAATCTGTTGCGTTTCAGGACCAATAATAAAACATGAAAGAAGTTGAAGGCTATTTCGCCTCTCAGCAATTTGGGGGCTTCGGCGAAATCGTCACCCTAAGCTCCATCGAACTCGAGCTGATAGCCCTCAATATGTTCTCGTAAAAATGTTCACGATGTTGAAAGATTTATCTATCGCGCTGAAAATTTGTGAGCGACATTTTCCAACAACTTGTCGCACACAAATCGAAAACCCTCAGTAATTTGAAAACCAACACAATGAACTTTCATTCCTGACTGTTTTCTGGGGGTGCACTGTGGGATGTTCTTTATTTACATTTGTTTGTTTCCATTTGAATGCCATTTTTTACACCAAATTGAGTGCAGGGTCGCCAAGTTACTGTAAGGACGGAAAACAAGGACCTAAAAAAGTACACTAGATACACACAGTGCATGTGCGCTGTATTAGTTCTCTAATATTAGGTATATCATCCCCAAACAATCTTACATTTTTGGTTCCTTGCGACAGCAGAGGAACCTATGTAGTCAGGTCGGCGTGTGTATGTGTGTG
>JAUOBX010384673.1:0-10718 GCA_032360705.1 Eupentacta quinquesemita
CCCCCCCCCCGTCCCCCCCTCCCTCTGACTCAATACTTTTGACTAACGGAACAATTTATGCCAGGTAGGGCAACACCGTAATGCGGGCCATCATTCATATTCAGAAAGGAAATTGATTTCTGCAGAATATATGGTTGTAATATCATTTTAGCCATGTACGGTAAATCCAGGAATCCATCGATATGGATGGGGCAAAACTTCAATCATTTTAGATTTGCGTGAAGCAGACAAGGGAAATATATGTGCTGTATTTGGTTACCCGAGATACAGATCAAATCCATGGCAGCCAGCCAGCCACAAAATCATCTGAATGAAGCAGGATACACACTCGGGCCGAGCCGAGCCTCCCGTTCCCGTACCTATGCGCCAAGGGACTCTTTGGAATCAATCTCATGTCTTCACAGTGACATGATTTTCAAATTCAGTCTGCATCCGCGATGGATTCCTATAAACCTAATGTACATTATACAATCAATCTATCATCCATCCTTCTGCTGTCTCCTGAAATTATACTGTAGTGGTGTCTATGTAGTGAAACGTCATCAAAGAGCAAGCTCCTCATCAGTTTTCTCAGCTGTGAAACTCAGCAGGCTGCTGGGACCATTGAAGGGTCCAATTACCCTTGACTCAACAATCAACAATTCCCATGAAAAAACTGCCACCCACAGCCTCACCCTCAGGCTCACGACCCTGCTGGGCTGCCAGTGACAGCAGGTCTTGTGAGGTAGAATAATGAAGGCTAGCAGTGTCCAATATCAGTAGCGTAGCGGGAGGGGACCGAGAGGAGGGGGATGGTGGAGGGGGGGGGGGGGGTGAATAAGGTGGAGAAGATGGGGTAGTAGGATGGGGTTTGGATTGGCACTCGCCGACTCGCAGTATGTCCTGTTGGTAGAATACTAAAGGCAAGCATTATCTCATATCAGTGACATAACCAGAGAGGAGGGGGCAGGCACAAAACGACACATTGCCACTCACTACCACCCAGAGCATCAATAGAGAAGTTGTCATATTTGAGCCAAGTAGTAAGTACTGTACTTTGCATTCCACCACGTTCTGGTTCTGTTGTTCACAACTGTTCAAACACTCAGTCTCATATCCCCCACTCATGGTTCTGGGTGGGCTAGCTGAATCATGAGGGGAAAAAGTCCCTTTGTGCTATTATACAGGTAGTGTCAACATTTCCTTTAGAAATCAATATTGATCAGAGTTTCTACTCTGTGAATTGTGATTACTGATGATGTGGTTTGCTACTTGGTAGCAACAAGTGCCTGCTTCCTGGTTATGTTCGTTATTGTACAGGATTCCTTGACATCAATAATCTGTGTGTGTGTGTGTGTGTGATGCTTTGCTTGTAAGCAATAAGCATGATAACTCAACCCCACAATAGCTAGATTGAGCACATACTTGATAGGTATGTTTCCATGATGATTACATTACAGCCTATTAATTTGAGGTCAAGTCAGAGGTTAGCTGAGGTACTAGGGGCCTGAGTGGCCTGATCAAGCTGACATTTGGTGTGTAGCTTTCTTTTGGAAAGTACAAGTAGCCTAATGTTTTTGGTGCAGACCTGGGGTCATTATTGTGGGAAAATTTGAAAGTTTTTGCTTGTAAACAACTTGACCTACTGTAATGCGATTTGTATTTAATTTTTTCTCGCTCTCCTACAGGAATGATACTCCGATACACTTACAGCTAGAGTCGTTTGGCACTGAGTGTTCGTGGGATCATCTCTTCATATACGATGGTGATTCCATCCATTCACCTCTCGTAGCTGCCTTGAGGTAGGTTGTGTTGTATGCCTCACCCCCTCCTCTCCTCCCTGGGTGCATGGCACTGCCCACACAAGCTGTTACTACACTGCCTCCCTTGCCGAGAAGCCTCACCAGCCTCTATCCCTGAAACAAGTCGCCATATGATGTTGAACTTTGTACCTTCAATATTGTCCTTAGTGAATAGATACCCTCAGGCTGAATGAGCACTTCATCTATTTAAGCCAGTCTCTGTTTTTGAAAAGATTCTCTCCAAATGAGAAGGATGTCTTGCCTCCATTACAAGAACAATTTACCCTCTGGCTATATTGGAAAGTGGAGATCCAGAGGCATGCTGTGGAGTATGTTGGTTGCCTGTCTGAAATCATAATTGAAACAAATTGAAAGCTTCTTTTTACGATCTGGAGCAGGAAGTAGTTCAGCTGTATTACGTTGTCTTCGCGGCATATCATTCTCCAAGATACAAATCCCTTTGCATCGCTCCCTATTGCTATTCAATTCATAGTACCATGTATGAGGGTTGAATGGGACAATCTCCATTGGCACACACATGTGGGAATCTCTGAGAAAATGTTTTATGAAGAAATTGTTTTGCGTAGAGAACTACTATCATGAATAATACAAACTCCCTGGGGTACTTGCCAGTGGTGGAGGACTCGAGACCGGTCTCAGTCTCGGTCTCGAGACCGGTCTTGAGACCGATTCTAGAGGACTCGGTCCCAGACTCGGATGCTAGGGACGCGGACTCGAGACCGGTCTCAGTCTCGGTCTCGAGACCGGTCTTGAGACCGATTCTAGAGGACTCGGTCCCGGACTCGGATGCTAGGGACGCAGACTCGGTCTCGGCCCAAAGGACTCGGAGACTCGGTCCGAGTCCTTGTCCGAGTCCTTCACTGATTTTTTTTAAAGCAAATTTCTCGGTTATTTCACCCATAACAATGAAAAAGCCTTGTATCGAACATGCTAACACTACTAAGAAGATAACTACAATGATGCATCCAACTTCTTGACAGAGCCTATTCATGTTTTTGAGTAGTAAATGCCATGTAGGACCATCCAGACACATGAGCAACATCTAATAATGTACATTTTGGCTGAAATGCTGAGTTTGTATAAGGACTCGGGGGCTCGACTCGGGACTCGGACCCGAGGACTCGGTCTTGACTCAGACTCGGTTGCTCGGGACTCGGACTCGGATTTGGATGCTAGGGACTCGGACTCGGATTGGCGGGACTCGACTCCATCACTGTTCAGCTGCACTGACCAAGGATTACATGACTGCCTGGATAGGGATTGCCTGTCATATGCCTGGGAAGCGCAGTCGACAATCACAAATCGGGGCAAATTACCCTCACATCCCCGCTTTCCAAGTACTCTCACGTTGGACACAGTCCAGCCAGCCGTGTCCAAGGATACAGCAAAGTGAGTTCCAAAAAAAAACCAAAAACAAATTTCCACCTCGTCCCGATGCCTACAGTAATGTATGTCACAAGTATAGCAAGACTGGAAGCAAAATTGAGCTAAAGACACAGAGCTTAGTTCCTCTGCTCAGATATTGAGACGGCACTATCAAGTGGCTCCAGGACACTGTATGCCAGCCTGAGACAATCTACCGAACTCGAGCTTGCAAGACCCAGTCCTAGTTATGACACTGCTGAAGTGAATGGGTTTATCAAAGGCATCAGAATCTGTTTATTCTTACCACATATTTGACCATCATATGCCCCAGTGCCCTCTTAACATCAGGCTATTTCGCAAACATTTGAGTTGATCACCCCTTCCTCGTCCTCCTCATTCTCCTAGACATCAATCTTTATTTGGGCATCTTGGCAAGCTAGGTTTCCATGGAATTTAACACAAAATTCCCTGATCACTCTCAGTGCATTTTCTCTTTCCCAGTGGGCCTATCATCCACGAGTCCGAGGAGATCTTGCATCAGTTCAGCCTAAGCTCAGGATTTGCCTACCTCTACTTCTACAGTGATGCGGCCTACACACTTGATGGATTCAACATCAGCTACAGGTAAATGTTATAGATGGAGATAATGATGTTCATTTTATATAGTGCATAATAAGAATCAAGTCATTCTCCATGTGCTTCACAGTAACACCAACAATGATTACATTTCATATGATTACATATGCTATTTTAGGAGAGTCAAGAATGTATTTGTTACAGATGTCGGCAGGAAGCGAGTTACAGACAGCAGGAGCATGAAATGAGTGTATTGCTATGGGTTTGGTTAGAGACAGAGTGGACAGTTAGAAGAACACTGTGAAGATAAGACGACAGCTGTGAAGATACCTGGAAGAGACGACCGCTACAAAGAGGGCCGAAGGGTACAATCAGGAGTACGAGTGACAAAGCGATATCAGGGATGCTAATAGCATGTAACAGTTCCAGGTTCAATTGCAACACTTAGTATTGGGCATTTTACTAGAGGTCTACTCCTGCATTTGTGATGGGCGAGGTTGTGGCACCCTGGTCCTGCTGTGGTACAGTGGGTTAGTCATCATGGCCTTCCTCTCAGAATACTCAAGATAAGCCATATTGGTCCGAAAGTAAGAGACAGAAAGAGGGCTGTAGACCTGAGGGGGATGCTTGGCCTGCAGGAGTCTGTTGACCAGTTGGCAAAGGCAAATGGAGTGAGATGGTATGGTCATGTGTTGAGGAGAGATGGTGATCATGTCCTAAAGGAAGCCCTAGACTTTCAGGTGGCTGGAGCAAGGAAACGAGGACGGCCAAAGATGACATGGAAGAGGCAGGTGGAAGAGGAGATGCGGAAGGGGAGTTTGGATTGAAGAAAGAGGTTGCTATCAATCGACTAAGATGGCGAGAGGGTGTGAGAGACGTTGCTGGTTGAATAAGGCGAATCTGGCCACCTCCATGATTGGGGACACAACCGGATTAAAACTGGAAAAGAAGAAGAAGAATAGTCTGAGCCATGTAGTGATTATGGGTTATGTAAATTTGAACAGAGTTGAAAGAATGGTGGGAATTACCTTTCAAAAGGTTCTCTTCATAACTGAAATGTAAGGAAAGATACAAGGAAACTGAATAAATGATGTCCTGTGATGGCAAATGTGGTAACAATTAAAGTAGGTAAATGAAATACGAACAAATAATGACAAATAGGGCCTGTGTCACACCGCAGCTATAACGATAACTATTTCTATAACGATGGAAATGATCAGTACATGTGTTGCTGCTTACAGCATCCCAATGAGACGTTGTCATACCGAGAAAGTTACAGGAATTTTCAGCATTTTTTCTTTACTGCAACTTCTTATAGTCCCCCAAAAAGCCAGAGTATTTATGACTAATGACCAAGGGAACATGCACATATGTTGGCCATACATCTGGTGTAAACACAGCGTCTAATATTGGAGTGAGAAGTTCCATCTTGAGTGAGTGTCGAGGTTTAGGGTACGTTTTCAACACATTGACACTGTGAGTATAGCCTAATGTTGGCATTCGTCACTCGCGGTCACCGTAACTTATTGATTCTAGTTCATGTTTGTGTGTACTCTATCTTGTGATACCCCGGGCAGGGTTGTAGCTACGGTGGTCGGTAGCCACTACTAGCCATAACTGACCAGCACTAGGGGCAAAAAAAGGTGCCTCGCTGACCACCAATCCCCCCCATCCCCAAAACTGAAGGAAATTCACAGTCACGGTCACACTGTAGCGACAACCATAACAGTAAAATTGAACATTTTGGCGAGTTGGTCAGTTAGCGATTTTCTTATCCAATAACGATATATATATAACTATATGGGCATACCCAATGCCATGGCACCGAATTGGCATTTCCAACTATATTGTGCGGAGTTTGATCCCTACAATGTGACTGCTCAGATTTTATTGTTATAGCTATTGTTATCACTGTGGTGTGACCAAGGCCTAAAGTGTAACATATACTCCAACAATTGAAATCTTATCATAACAACTTTCACAGTATTTGACTGGTATGGGAATCTGTTATTTACATTTCCTGCTGTTTCTAACCGTTACTGTTTTTAGGTTAATATGTTTACTTGTTTTAGTTCCTCGTTCTCTCTTGCTCATATTTGTTGCTGTTTAATCCTGGAAAAGCAACTCTGGTTTGAGTTCAGCATGTCTACTTGTCTCAATTCCTGACTCTCTCTTGTTCTGTTGTTTAATTAATCCAGCGGTCAGCAACTCTAGTCCAGTCTGTGTATACATGTACCATTGGTACCTGATAATAATCTGAACAAAACTTGGTGGATCGGGACTGCATTGGTTCCCCAAAAAATTCTGGAGGGGGTTGTCTAGCCTGTCTCTCACTTGTTTTGCACTTTTTATTCTATAGTTCAGCCTTGACAGCTTTACCTCAATCCCCTTCTCACTTCAATCACAATCTCCTTCCCAATGTTTACACCCCATTAGAGTCCTCAGTTCGGTCTGTGAATATGTATAAATTCCTAAAATTCTTTAAAATGTCCTAATTACAAACTCTTCCTTTTACTTAGTACATTCTCTGTTGTTTATAACTCTCCAATTCTGTTTGTTGTACTTGCTTTTTCTCAGTTTGTTCCTCTCCCTCCAGTACCTAAACGTACGTAGACTATTGCTCAGTTAATATAATTTTTCCATTTATAGTTCTTTGTAATGTTTACCCTATTCTGACTACATGTCCTTATTCATTCCAACACTCTTCTACTCACATTCTCTGTTGTTTATATCTCTCCAGTTCTGTTTGTTGTACTTGTTCATTTTTTCTCTGTTCCTCTTCCTCTAGTACATCCTCTAGCTCAATCAGTAGTGTTTCCACTTCATCAAAATCAGCAGCCAAGGTTCCTCGGAAATAATGAGAGAAGCCAAATTGAATGTCACTTGGGTGATATATTACTAATAGTTCATGTTCCTAAAGAGCTTCCACACATTGATGACTTGCTTGAATTCTTTACAGATAACCACGATCACAAGAAACAAGTACTGTCTCCGACCATCCTGGAAATTCAATTGCTGCCAATAGGCGCAGATCGTACCCAGTCTCCTCACAAGTTCCCAATAATGCCTGAGAGGGACAAGGAAATGGGAGATTGGAGGTATCACCAAGGAATGCATCAGAAAAGTGAACCAGCAGGGATTCAAACTCGTAACCTTCTGATCACGTCTCCTGACTGAGCTAATCCAATCCCCCCAGGGAGAATGATTGTATGTCTCAATTTGCAGAGACATAAAGTCTTCTTCTTCTTCTTTTTCCAGTTTTAATCTGGTTGTGTCCCCAACCATGGAGGTGGCCGGACTCGCCTTACTCCACCAGCAACGTCTCTAACACCCTTTCGCCATCTCAGTCGATTCATCCTCTTTCTTCAATCCAACGTCCCACCTCTCCTCCTGCACCTGCCTCTTTCATGTCATCTTTGGCTGTCCATGTTTCCTTGCTCCAGCCACTTGGAAGTCTAGGGCTTTCCTCAGGTCATACTGCTTCCCGTACTGTATGTGATTAATCCAGCAAGGATGATCATGGGCAATTTGGATGAGGTTTTCATAGTAACACAAATGAAGGGGGCAAAAGTTTTCATACTGGGTTAGGGTCGGCAGAATCCATTCACATAACGAATAGGCAATTGGATAGATATGGATTACAAAATTGGAAGGACTACTACAGTACTGACCTATTTTTGCAGTTATCTTCTGGATATCTTGCACAATGCTTGGGATATCACTCAGTTGTTTCTTGATCCCCTGCCATTGTGCTAGCCGCTTCTGCTGGGCCACACCAATCCTCTTGACCACCTTCTCAGTCTCCTGTATCGATAAAACAGAGGGTCAGCAGTAAAGTATCTGTTAAAAGCTACAAATGAAGATTTTGAGTGGCTCAGTTATTTAGGTTCAGCAACCTTAGTGAGTGACACTGTCAGTGGTGGAGGCGCCTGTACTGATGCAGATGTGGCAAGATGTTATTTCATTTGACTCGATCGCTACAGGTTCAGGGAGCCACTGCATCCAGGCTCATCAAGGAACCCTGGCGGTGTTGATCGTGGATAAGCATTGGCAATAACTCACCTCACGACTAGTGCTCAAATGTTATTGAGGCAGTGGTGTACAGTACCAATCCCAGCTTCCTCCCGGGATTGCCATTCTACGACCCCATCCGACGGACCACCAGTGAACCCAAGGATCTGACCACTTTCTTAGATCCTGGAGGACCGGAAGCTTTCTGTTAACTGAAGTTAACTGTGTACAGCCGACCGACGAGACTAATTGCAACTTACCGACAAGAACCCCCATTATTTACTAATTATTTCCACTGCGCCACAGCAGAGCCCGAACAGCAGTCATCACTGTTAGTACAGTCACCCCTGGCGGAAATCGATGGTTAATGTGGGAATCTCTGATACCGCTCGAGCACCCTTCCACTGATTAACATATAGTTGGGTGGAATCCGCACTTGCAAGAGCCAGTAATTAAAAACATATGGTCCTCCATATAATACCTTCCCATAAGCATGCTCCATGGTAGTGAGTGTTGAGCACCCTAGATCGATGATATTAGGAGAATAAGAAGAAAAGAATGGTCCATGTTGAGGTCGGAGGATAGGAGGGGATTTCCCAGCATCCTCAAAGAATCCTTGCCTAGAGACCAGCCTGCAGTCAAGATGATTTACCTGGTGTGGTCATGTTCAACATAGCGATGGTTGGATTAGCAGGTACACTGACTTACAAACTGCTGGTCCGGCAGTGTACCCTGCCGGAGATGGAGAAAGACATGGCCTAGTATGGTGCACAAAGATCTTGGGGACTGGAGTCTAGACCCTGCTACTAAAGGGAATCACACAGTCTGGAAGCCATCCATGAAGGCTGCCATGAGCTGATTTCTTTCTCACTGAAGAGGATTAATTCAGACATTAAATGGTTAATGATGAAAACATGACATAACATATTGATTCAAATATTGGCAGATTGTCTGGTGTGCCCTTTGGCTTTGTCATGCCATACTCTGGTCATGATCTGGCATAATTTGAGATCAAGGAGGGAACACCATGCATCTGAATGGCAGCATCGTATTAAATCATCATGATTGTCAGAGAGAGTGTCTCTCATGACCAGAGTATTATCTGTATTTGGGCGTTAAGCATGCCATTAACATGGATTATTATGAGGGGTTGTAAGTCCTGAATGTGACATTATTTACACAGATACCTACCTCAAATTCCCACTGGCCCTCATGTATGGGGTTGCCTTACTTTAGGGGGTCCGGGCAACTCTGGGCCTTCCTCACGACAAGTTGCACTGTACTACGGAATGTAAAACTAGTCAATAGAATGCTTCTTTTTGAAGCAGAATGCCCATTGCAGGATGACTCATACAGGCAGATACTATTTTGGCTACGAACAAGTACAAACTAGGTTTTTTCCGGTTGTCATATGATCATTCAAACTGATTGCCAGGTTTCGCCCTATTTGCACTTCACACAGACAAAAAAAACCACTTCATCCAAGCATGCAAAATACTTACATCAGCTTTTCTTGCAGATTTTTCCAAATCTTCATGGATCCTCGTCCAGTTTCCTTGGAACCTGTGAGAGAGTATTTCCAACATATTTTAAAATAACAGAATTCACTGTGACTGATCTTGCCTTGACATAGCATACTACTTCTCTCTTCTATCTCTTATCCATTTTTAATCCGGTTTGATCCCCTCACGGGGGTGGCCGGATTCACCTTACTCTAGCAGAAACCACACTTGTTGCCATCAAGTAAGGATTTTGTGGAGCAGTAGTTCTACGACTGGATGCCCTTCCCTTACAGATCAGGACTGGATACTTATTCATGATATCAACAATAAGTTTAACAAATATTGTAAAAGAGTATTATCTCATCCCACACATTTGTTATAATGACTTTGGAATTGAGAGGCAAAATTGCCTTGCGACAACTGACCAATGATAGATGGGTCTGTTGGCAAATTATACAATTGTCTCACACCATATCAGAACGAATATCGCATACACTTATTATAGAGACAGTTTACCATATTTAATACCGAACAATAACGATCAATCAATGAGTCAAAGGTCACAGGAATAAATTGAGGACCCAGACCCTGTGACATCATCAATCCTTTTATGAGACAAATCTCTATCTTCAACCAAAGCTTGCATCAAGATAATTCTGAGTCTCTCCATTATATTATTGCTTGCCAGGACTTGGCAAAGTGAATAATATAGGAGAAATGGTGAGGTAGAGAAGGGGTGGATAAATCTGAATTTCTTTTCATGAGACCATGGCAGGAAGAGACAAGCCTGAAACCAGGCCCAGCATGGAATAACACTAAGAGGGAGCAGTAAGATACAAATTGTGAAATCTGACCTTGATCCTCAAGAGGTCAATGATGTCTCAATAGTCCAGTTAAGATTCAATAGACTAGAGAACCAATGGTTCAGTAGCTCAAACTGAACAAATATTCTGCAGATGGGTCTAGTGGACTTGACCTGTCTTGTTTGGTTTTGTTGGTACAGAATTCTAGTATTATTACTGAACATCAGCACTGTGCAACAAAATTTGTGGGATTTTGCAGTATATCATATAATGAATGGATGAAGTCCCATCCCTAAATTCCTGATCACCCTCAATGGCCCCTACCTAAGGGATCATTACATGTAACTTCGAAGTAAATCAATTGAAACTTGTGTGAGGAGACTATTATGTGACATTTCATAAAATGTGCCTTCAGGCCCAGGTAGGACCCTGGGCCAAAAGTTCCTGAACACCCCAAAGGTACGGCTGTTAGACCATCATTATGACCGAACATCAGTACTGTGCACTGACATTTGTGGGAGGAGAAGCATTTTGCAAGATTCCACATTATGGGGCCCAGGGCCCATACCGGGTCCCGGGCCAAAAATTCCTGAACACCCCTGATGGCCCACGACTTGGTCATCATTGTCACCAAGTTTCATAGTAATCCATCAAAGGAT
>JAUOBX010384784.1:0-10718 GCA_032360705.1 Eupentacta quinquesemita
ATGAACCCGACCGTATTCATAGCGCTGACGAGAACCACTGTGACGACCACAGACTTTACTCTACTCTTGGTCACGATCTGAGAGTAGCGGAGAGGGTACGTGATGGCGATCAGTTTATCGATGCTCAGACAGGCGAGTAGCATCGCTGATAGGACCCCAAATAGCATCGCCCAGGGGTACACGAGGACGCAGAAGAGAGGACAATTGAAGGGGATCTCGGAGAGTACGTAGAAGGCCTCAGAGACCATGATTATTACCCCTGTGGTCAAATCCACCACAGCCAGCGTGATGAACAGTAGAGTGGTACTCTCCCCGAAACAGTATGGTACCTTACGAAGGACTGCTATGTTAAGAGAGTTGAGAATAATACAGAGTGCACCAGTGACCTCCACCAGGGCCAGGCGCAATCCCCGGTTCACAGGAATGTCCTCGAATGGGGCCTCCGTCACGAAAGATCCATTGGTCTCCATTGTATGAGGGGAATGTCAAGTACACCTATCCAATGTCAACCACCTGCATCGCAACAATCCCAGTTCCGAATTAGCACAATAGGATTATACAATAGTAATCGTAGTTATGTATTACGAGACAAATTGACCGTATTACCTGATAATTCGATCATGCTAGGAGGAAGCAATCCAGTACGACTTCAGGAAATGCGTGATTAACTCAATGAATGGGCCAAGTTTCGGTTACTATAGTAAAGGCCGGCCGGCTCGTCTTCGTTATGCAATTCGATACTAGTCACTTTGGCGTACAGGTAACAGGCTTGTGCTAAATCGCGGTGATTCAAACTGTGAAGATATCCTCTGGGTTTGAAAGAATATAATCACCTCCAAACCAACGTGGTCATGACTGCAAATAGCAAATAAGACTCAATCAAAAGTGCAATAGTATATAGTTCGACCCATTCACCCGCAATAATAGACTGTCATAGAGTCTCTGCAGTGCACTAATGCAATCAGCAACATCGAGAACAACTAACAGGGAATTCAGTAGAGAAAACCCCAAACTGCGAATGACAAACTATTTTGTCCTGGTGAATCAGAAAATGGGAAATCCGGGCGTGAAATCCAACAGTGACCTCAGTTTCCGGAGGCAAAAATTGTACCTTTCTCATAGTCATAGCGGTGTACAATCAGAGGTCAGCTACATCACTGTTGTCACTTCCGTACGAACAGAATATCCAAACTCAAAGAACAGTGTTCATATCCAGAATTTCCCTGAGAATTATGCATAACTCAGGAACTCATGGGCTGTGCGCTCACGATCAGTACCAGGCGATTTTGTCTGCCTTCACGAAATAAGCGCGTGATTTATACCCGACGACAAGAACCAACTGATATTGAACAGATCACGAACAAACAACACATGAACACAGACCTGCAACAAAAATATAACTCCCTTTGTGCCGAGCACTACAACCCTTTACTCTGTAGCGCCCGAGAATGTCTAATAATACTAGCAAGTACAGCTCTCGTTTTCACTCCCCACTCGCGATTTGATACCTTCGCGAAATTGACTCTCTTTCGAACGCTGATCGGGTCTTTGTGTTTATAGCTTGCAGAGATCTGATTGGCTAATAGCCAGATAGCGTATGCCACTTTGTGAAGTCAGACTGCGAGTCGAGTTTGCTTCAAGGCCAAGTCTATATATTGGTCTATGACTCTATATAGGTGCTATTGAATTCCAAACCACATTGTCAGGATTGGGAAATGAAGCTTGAGAAGTTCGCTCATTCGTTACGTAAACGGAATGTATAGACTGGTACATGAAAGTACGTAGTACGTTTGTTTATTTTTCGATAAATGCTATTGAAATCAAATAGTTAACCCTGCGCTACTATAATAATAATGATAGCCTATTGAAAATATCTGGTTCTTATATAGATCTTCATCATTGTTTACAGCAACCTCGAAGCGCTTTACAGATATTACCCCTGATCATTTGCGACTTGTCAATCTCACACTGAATTCATTCAAGAATCGTCTCTAATTGTTTGTTTTCAAACTGCGGGAGAATTCCTTATAGGCATTGGTCTTTTCCACTTTCAGGTAAACTAAACTAAACTAAACTAAACTAAACTAAACTAAACTAATGATGTTGACGATGATGATAACGATGATGATGATGGTGGTGGTAATAATGATGATGATGATTGTGGTGGTGGAAATAATAATGATGATGATAATGATGGTGGTAATGATGATGATGATGATAAGTTAGTCCAACGGCCCAAAATTACCCCTCGTAGGAAAGTCAGGGTTTTTGTTTTTGGCACAACTTCTTGTTTGGTGACTTCATGATGCTGGGAAATCATTGAAGGCACACACATACCAATTGGTTCGTATACGCGCTGGTGATTGAAGGGCTGGCCACCTATGACTTGGTGTAACTCTACATTAAGCCTAAGGTATTGTTCCCTAAAGTTTTCGGATATCTACACTAATTTGTGGAGTTCTGGTCGTCGGGTTAGTTAGAGCCGCACAATCGCTCGTGCATGAGTGTTTTATGCACTATTGCTCTGGCAATGTATTTGCCTGCTAATCACGACATGTTAGCCATGTCCGCTTGACGAACCTGTCTGGTCGTGCATAACAAGTATATAGGCCTAGTTTGCTTGACCAACCCTGACGAATTCGCAAGTTGGTCATTTTGCATATTCTACAGTTCTGATCGAGCTGCTATAGTCAGGGGGTCAGTTGAACTTGTCTGAATAACGGTTTGGTTAGTATATATAGCGCAATGAATATGACCAGTCACGTGACTTGTATGACATACCGGTACTTGACCAGGTAAAGTGAGTCGGACTTCTTGGAGCAGCTGTCCATTCACCAAATTATACCGTATCAAGATTCTCAGCATCTCGATTGCTTCGACAGTTTAGGCCTGCCCCGGTTCACCCGTTTTTGTGTGTGTTTTCTTCACGAGTTCAGGTCATGCACCCTATCTGCCTATAGAAATAACAGCCATGGAGAATGAGGAAGGAATTTAGTGAACTCAAGTAAACTCATAATATGGGTTAGACCTATATATATAATATATGCACATCAGTCGATTTCGGGAGATTTTATAACACAAGCGATGTTAAAAATGCGCTTATTGTGATTTGTATTAGTAGGCGAAGATGAAAGCAATCCAACTGGGTTGATAATTGAGCTTTCCTGGGTCTAAAAGAATCACGACGTGATTGCCCTATACAGGCGTGTTGCCGCTGTTGCGATATAGCACCTGACAGGTATAGCGTACGTCACTTGAATCGGTACGGCTATGGGCCTATACGTCACAGACTGCAGTATAATAGCAACACAAATCAATGGAATTTCGAACGTTATAAAATTAGCAATGCTAACATTTATTCTGTGACATCGTCAGTCGGATTGGTCCGGGAAAATACCTACAATGGCAATGCCACGGCTTATTGTAGAAACTGATTTCAATCGTACCCCGATACTGTCACATGCACAAACATCGCAATTCTTCATTGTGAGGCCTGAATTATTACAAGACAGGCAGGTGGAGTAAAAATCAAGATAACATTGATACAGAGTCATTGCCTTCTGGCCTGGGAATACATGTAACCCTTGCCCTTCATAATTGAGCCTGCGGATGATGCGTATACGACAGTGAAGTCACGAGACTTCTCCACAATCGCGTCGCTGGGAACACAATTCAAAATATAACGGTATCAAAGGGGGGAATTTTCTGTCGCAGCTCGAATCGAATGCATACAAAACATTTCTTCTTCGCGTCTAGCCTGAAGCGCCACTGCAGCTGATCCATAAACATGATTTAGTGTATTTCTTGGCACACAGCTGTTTTGCTGTGTTTGACCATTCAATCGACTAGTTTGAATATAGCGTCTTTCATTCTCATCTAATCCTCTTATATGATCGTGACGTGCAGAATATGTGCAACCTAATAATATTTACTATATGGATGACCTTGTATCAGCGTCATGTTTCCTGTGACGTATGATCGTAGGATAGGCCTGGTAATTCCCCTGATTCGTGAGGCGTATCGCATATCTGCAAACGTCAAATCATGGTTGATATTTTTTGGCGATATTCCACACTTATTTCTTCGACAATCAAAATGTATGTTCTCGGCACAACTCCTTGTTTGGTGAATGGTGAGGCTCTATGATGGTGGGGAATTAATCGAAGGTTTACAAATACCCATTCGGCATGAAAGGTCACTCACGACTTGGTGCTCAAATTGAGGTATTGATCGGCCTGAAATGATCGAAAGACTGCACTGATTTGTTGAGTTCTGGTCGTCGGGTATGTTATTAGCCACACGATCGACCATGTTATGGGTGGTATATCCACCATTATTCTGCTCTGGCACTGAATTTGCCACGGCATATTCGTCAAGTCCGCTTGACAAACCTGCCTCGTGCTTTCGTACGATTTGCTGGACCAAATATACCCTAAAGAATAGGCAAGTGGCCCGGGTCGAGATGCATATACTACAGTTCTTGTCCAGCTGCATATATAATGGTAGTCGCGAATGTGGAACACTTAAGGATGAAAATCTGGATAAATTAACAAATTACCGATCCTCATGAAATCATAGTGTTGAATAATGCACAGAATCTTGTTGGGGAAAATCGTAGCTACTAATCGGGGCATAGCATCATTGAATTCGCAGGAAATCCAACTTTATGTATCCTACGTTATTCAATGGTTATTTTTTCTCAACCCTCGCTAATTTGGAACACCTCCTGGCAGTGGTGGCGCAATTCCACTTCGAAGAACACATAGTTCCATGCATTTGCGTTCTATACCCTCAGGATGCCACAACAAAACTATTGAGTATTGTGTGTTCACTCATCAAGGTATATCATCGATATATCGATATATCAGCGGAAAGGAAATCAGCAGAAATTGCAAGTGTTTTGCCATCACTTTTTTTTACTCCGTGGAAGAAACTAGACACATTAGACAAAAAAACACTGAATTCACATTTTCCTATGATTTGACTATTTTTCGCTTTCAAATGACCCAATTGGAGCGGGAAATGTTGAAGCCATCGCGATTCTTGCAAAATATGTTCACGCGCGTGTCGCTTCATTCCAACTCCGCTTCAACATGGGGTGTTCCAAATTAACGATCGTTTCAAATTAGCGATAGTTACTAGTCAGGCGGTCTGTCGGACATGTATGTTAATACATGTCTGTTAGTATAACAAGCTCAAATAACTGAACCTAACCATATCACGTGGTTTCGTCAAGTCCGCTTGACAAACCTACCTCGTGCATACGTACAATTTGCTGGACCAAATGAACCCTAAAAGATAGGCAAGTGGCCCGGGTCGAGATGCATATATTACAGTTCTTGTCCAGCTGCATATATAGTCAGGCGGTCTGTCAGACATGACTGAATAATGTATGTTAATACATGTCTGTTAGTACAACAAGCTCAAATAACTGGATACACTCTAAAAAAAAACAATGGTCAAATTTGACCATATAATGTTCAAAGTTTGACCATTCCGATGGTCAACTATGCACCGAGCTAAGTATGGTCAAAATGACCATGACAAAATGGTCAATATCGATTCGACCCAAGTATGTTCAGTTTGACCATTTCCATTATACTTCGATCGACCATAAGCGATGGTCAGAGCTGAAGTGACCATATGATCGATGACCATACTATGGTCAATTAATATTGACCATCAACAGTGGTCAACATTTTGACCATTGTATTTTTAGAGTATATAACCATGTCCCGTGGTTTGTATGATACACTCGGGGCCACGCAAAGTCAGTTTGCATGACTCCCACGCGAAGTGAGTCGTGCTTCTTGGAGCAGCTGGCCTCATACTAGTCAGCTAGTTTCTGCGTCAGTTGTCATCTCAACTATCTTCAAAATGCCTCGGCTTACCCGATTGATTTTCCAGCAGTTTAGGTCATGCATCAGATAGAAATGGAAGCCTTGGTAGATGAACTTGAGAAGAAATTGAGTGAACTATACCCATGAGCTCATCATATGGGTGATGGTCTAACTGTCTAATGTACAGATGAATGTGGCCAACAAGAGATTTCCGGAGATTTCAGAACACAAGTTACACTAAAAATGTGCTACTCTTGATTTTTCTCGGTAGGCGAAGATAAAACTAATCCAAAATGCGTTGATAGTTCGGCTTTAGTTGGTCGTAATTCTGAAAGGATCAGATGGCATCATAGCCCCACAGGTCAACTGCATATGGCCTACCGGCTAGCCTACGTCACTCGAATCTCTACGGCCAGTATGTCACAAATTGTTAGCAAGACAAATCAATGGGAACGCCTATACTGTTACATACACAAACATTATTAACAGTAATTATAAGTGCTGCTTATGAAGCGCTTCCCCAAAATCTCGAAGCGCTGTACAGGGAAGGAACTGGAAAGGAACAAGAAAATTGCTCTTACAAAACAAGCTAGAAACTTAAGCAAAGAGGCAAAAATACAATTTTATAAAAAATAAAGTACCTTGAAATACAATGAAAATACCAGAGAAATACAATCCTAACAAGTAATAAGGTAAACACAATACAATAGCCTCTATGGAAACAATAAAACAGCAAAATAATGAGTACAACCCAGCAGTAATAATAAAATGACAATTAGAATATATAAATAGGTCGAAAAGATAAGTCTTCAATCTTTCTTAAAACTGATAAAGGAGGGTGCCGCCCGCATATTTACAGGCAAATTGTTCCAGATTTGCGGGGCTGCAGACTGCAGAGCTGAAGGATCTGTCACCATAAAACTTCGTGTTACACCTGCGAGGACGACAGAGAAGGGTTGCAATTCTTCGTATTTTCTCATATCTTGGGGCCCAATCACAAAATATGCGGTTTGCGAAAATATCAAGATATCATTGATATAGGGTCATGGACTCCAGGGAATAGGCCTACATGTAGACTTTCCATCTTATAATTACGTCGATGGATGATGTGTGCGACAGTGACGTCACGAGTCTTTCCGACAATGGCGTCGCTTAAAGCACATTTCAAAATAGAACAGTATCAAAGAAGGGGAACTCTTGTCGCAGCTCGGATCAAATGCAGAAAAACATTTCTCCGTCGCGTCTAGCCTGAAGCGCCACTGTATAGCTGGTCCATAAACAGGGTTTTGTGTATTTCTTGGCACACAACTCTTTGGCTGTGTTTGACCATTCAATCGACTGGTTCAAATATAGCGTATTTAAGTTCAATCTAATCCTCTTACATAATCCTGACGTGCACAATATGTCCTACCTAATAACATTTGCTATATAGATGACCTTCTATTAGTGCCATATTTCCTGTGACGTATGATCGTACGACGTATACGCTAGGCCCCTGATCTCGCCTATGGACGCGTTATTAGCTTACGTCAAATGGCGGTTGATCTTTTCTTCAGACAATATGCTAAAAAGTTCATTGACGACTAAATCATCTCGAGTCATGAAAACTGTTCATTATTATCGTTATACTGGTAGGCTACTTATAAAGCACATATTCCCGCAGCCGGCGCAGCTCAATGCGCTGAAGAATAATCGAAGAAACAACACAATACGCAACCATGAATTTGTTTGAAAAAGTCACTTCTTTGAAGTAATTTTACTCTTTTCAATAATTACACCGTGAACTGGTGAAGAGAATGAACCGATGTCACGTTTTTAAAGTGAACGGGCCAACGGGGCTCACGATTTCTGCACCTCACCTACATTATTTATACAAATTCTTTGGGCGTAGCTGCGACAGCTGGTTTCGTTCAAAAGTACTGATAACCTAAACTGTTTCTCTTGGCCCTAATTAGTTTAATTGGTCCCTCCCTGCTATTCGAAAAGTCATCTGGTCATAGAGGTAAGAATGAGTGAGTGGTTTGGCGCAAGAGGTTAGTGAAGTTAGGTGGACAGGTGGCTGTTGAAATTTCGCTCACCATTCTCAGATTGTCGAATGTGGTTTGGTAATGTGATAGCCTGGAAATGTTAAATTTCCAGCAATTTTACCAAGTGAACCGATATATATATATAAACTGGAGCTAATGTACCTGAATGATTCGACAGTGAGGTGGTTCCGTTCTTATCTAAATTGTAGGAGTCGGGTAGTGGATGTAGGTCATTATATCCCCACTTCGGGGATATTATGGTTCTGCCTCCGTCGTCTCCGCCGCTGCCGCCGCAGCCGGAAGATTTCCGTGTTAACGCAATAACTCTCCAACCCAATGTTCGATTGATTCTGAACTTAGAACACATGTCCACTCAATATAAATCTCGGGTGGGTTCGAAAGTGGGCATTGTTGCATGACTGTTGCCCTATATTTTTCTGGTTCTATTTGAAAATATCAAGTTTGTCCGATTGACACATAACCTGGTGGATGAGGACTACAATAATTGGACCCGAAAAACATGGCGGTAATTTAAAGGTCACCGGTGGTCAAATGTGCGAAATTCCGTTATTCTTCAAAATTGTCGAATTGAAACCAAACTTGGTAGATATGGACTACTCGAATTTGTGGCCTCGACTACATCACAAGAAAGTGGGGATATACACGTTGGCGGTATCACCGCCAGGAGCTGTCTAGTTCCGATTATGCATCTTGCTCTTGGTATAGTGGTTTATCTATGAAGTGGAAGCGGGATTTTAGACAATAGGACCCATATTCATTGGATGTATAGGATAACTGCCTGTAGACTCTTGAGTATAACATTTGAAACTTGGTCATAAGTTCGAGTTCACTAGAAATCCCCAGGGTATAGACGACAGAGGGGGTAATTATGGTTCAAGTGTTGTACCCCAAGATAAGAGTTTCAGCGAATGCATTTTTTTTATGAACGGCTGTTATTGAGTGGGATGCCCTAAGTTCCACTGGACTGCATATCAATTTATGTACCGGTAATTCTCTTGCGTGGTTTGATAGTAAAGTAAAAATACATCTATGAATTGGCTTGCAACTCGTAATTAAGAGGTGGTTTCGATGTGATGAATAGCATATATTTGTCTATCTTTTATTTATGATTTCTACCAGTAACTTGATGATTTTTGTAATTGTATCGTATTGAATTGTGTTTGTTCTCAGTTAGGACCATATTGGGAATGGCATACTGAATGTGTTGTTCCATGCAACCACATATCCATATACTGTTGTATGCGTTGTATGATTGTCGTGCCGAATAAATTCAGTCAATCAATCGATCAATCAGTGTAGCGAAATATCCAAAGGAGGAGTCTTGTGGCTAATACGTAGCGGAAGACAGATCGAGCGGTATAAGTGACGCTTAGCAATGCAATGGGTTATGAGTCCGGTTCATTCCGGGCCCGATTCCCACTTTCACCATCGAGCGTTGTTCTCCAGAGGTGGCTGTACTCACAGTGACGACTGGCGGGGTCTCGGTGTCCAGGCTCTGATGTGGTGCACTGTACTTGGCAATTATGGGGGCCAGTTGTTGTCGGTTAGTTGCAATAAGTCTTGCCAGTCGGCTGTACGCTGTTACCGTGTTTGAAATACAGAAAGCAAAAGCAAGAAGCTCCCGCTCCTATAGGATCTGAGAAGGTGGTTATATCCTGGGTTTTATGGTCGTCCGTCGGACGAGGATGTAAAATGGCAGTCCCGGGAGCAGGATCACACTTGCCTCGATAACATTTGAGCATCAGTCAAAAAGAGAAGGCGAGTTATCACCGATGCTCATCCAGTGGTCTTCAGTGGCTCCCTGGACCTGTAGCGATCAAATCAAATCAAATCAAATACGGGCACCGTGTATTTTGCCAGTCAGTCAGTTCACCTCTATTAAACCTGCTATTCCATGATCTGCTAACTTTCATTGAGCTTCGTACTGGGGTTGAATATTATAATGCTATGAAATAAAAGTGTAAGCTCGATGAAGTAAAGTTATTCTATATCCTACCAGAACAGAAGCAACCTATTTAACTTGTTATCAGGTCAAACTCTCATCCCCACTCCAGTGGGGCTCATTTGAGCACATTTGAGTCACTGTCCAGAGTAGCATTCACCCTAGACATTAAATTTTGAGTTTTTCCCCAAAACCGTTTCGACAATGCTAAATGCGTACCGGTGATGTGGTGATTATTTTAATTTACTGGCAGATGCTGTTGTTCCAATGTTATTCACAACCAAGGTAGGCCTTATAGATTTAAGTGAAACGTTGGGAGGAAGTGAGTTCTGGTTGATGACATATGACTATAAAGTTCAAGGGGCCGTTTCAGACCACTCTTCCCTGCATGCGAAGGTGGTCTCGGGATTATTCATGCCCGCCACCTGGACGCCATGAATGTTCCCACACTGGTAACTGTCAACTAATCAGTTGTAATGACCTGGAGGCTGTGAGCGTCACATGTTCCCGGATTAGCGCATGGTCCCCGGTATCAAAGCGTTTCGGAGAACCCTCCCTCCCTTTGGATCGCTGATTTTATTTATACGCCCTGTAATATGTCTGTCGTAGTTGTGATCTTTGTCGAGGCGATTACAAAGGAACACGAGGCATTCAAGGTCGTGTAGTACCCGCGTATACATACAATGACAATAGCCGATCATTTATAAGATGAGCCTCCTTACAAATATATAGTGATGTGAATGAGTACAAGCCTTTTGGTGGTGCTGTTTCGAAACTTGTTTTTGAGTCATGTGAACTCCGGGTGTCAAATAGAGGGCACTCGTCGAGATTGGGCTCGTCGGCGTGTTAGGCAATGGCCTGTCTTTGGGAAATCCACTGGCCATGACA
>JAUOBX010384894.1:0-10717 GCA_032360705.1 Eupentacta quinquesemita
TACGGAAATATCGTGCCTATTATACAGATATAATCGACGGTAATATCTCGCCAATTAATCCTTCAATAATGGAAATGATTTATATATAGGCCTTATTTATAGGTATCCAGTATAGTTAAGTATTCAACATAGTTTCTATTCAATTTTTAATGGATGATCAACATATTGCATCAAGGTATGGTGTATATGACTAACATTAGAAACGTATACTGCCCATAACACTTCAAGTGTTGTGGAAATGCCTAAAATACTGAACGAAAGCAATACAATTTGCTTGTACATCTGGGAAATGTATAAGTGCTGTATATAAGTAAACAGACTGTCACAAAAAACGATTGTTTAATAGATTTATCGTGCATGCTGTATGAGCGAATTCTCTTTCATATAACTAACTCCCATGCCGCGATATCGCGAGTTACGATGAGTTATCTATTATTTGCATCCTAAATAGACGTAATATTTACAATCTATATAGTGCCCTGTATATGATATGATTTGATTTTGACTGGTTTAGGGAGCCACTGAAGGCTCATCGAGGAATCTTGGCCGTGTTGATCGTGGATGAGAATCGGCGAAAACTCGCCCTCTCTTTTCGACTAGTGCTCAGTTGTTATCGAGGCAGGGGTGTACAGTAACTAATCACAACCTGCTCCCGAGACTGTTATTTTACGTCCCCATCCGACGGAAGACCAGTGAACCCCAGGATCTAATCACTTCCTCGGATCCCGGAGGAGCGGGAGCTTCTTGTTTTTGCTTTTTGTTCTGTATTTTCGAAGCTCAACCACGGTAACCAGGTAACTGCGTACAGCCGACCGACGAGACATATTGCAACTTACCGACAACAACTCATAAATACCAAGCCCTGGTATACTGGTAAAGTATTTACTTGTGCACATTAGACTGAGACATTTAGAATAAATAATATATCAGACACCGACTGAAGTGCATTCCTGGACTATTCAAAGGTGAATAAACTCGTTGTAACATTGTGACGCGTGAAATAGTAACTCTAATTAGAATTGAAAACAATTTACATGATTTCCTCATAAACTATTTTCACATTGTCTATAATAATAACTCATTATATACTGATAGATTCTTTGTTTGCCCACGTGTCCATAAATCTGAACCTCATCGGCGATTCCCGTTGGATACATGTGTCGGATATCTGTTAATGGAATAGTTAGTGATAATCAATTTGCAGTAGTGTGATTGTCACTTTATGAAGACTTGTTTATTTCCTTTCTCTCTTTTATTTTCCCAAGGTTTCTTCAATTTTACTCATTCTCCATTGATTATCTAAAATTATATCGAAGCCTGTCATTTACGCATTCATATTCATCACTCGAATAAAGTGTCCACTAAATTCACATAGCCTGGTTGAATGTCTCTTATAGGGTAATTCAGTATCACGTTTTATCCACTTCCTACTATTATCATAATCCAGGAATACGTTCCTCTACCTCCTACTATTAGGCAGCTGTGCAGGTGGTATATAGTAAGGTTCGAATATCTACTAATGATCTATTTTTATCACGGTCTTCACTCGCTAATGGTGTGTCATCGCAAAGTGATAGCTCACAGCCATCCGCTCAAATGTGTAATCGCATACATCAAATAACGCGTGCAGGGAACAGTCTCTTATTTCGATCGCATCTACAGAAGAGAACATATCTATATACCATTTACATATTACTCACCAAATAAAAAAAACTGACTTCTTCACCCAAAGCGAATTCCATCCTATCGCCCAATAATGGTGTGACTGCTCGGTCCGGTTTAGTGTACTCAAATATTCACATTTAGCGGGATGTCCTGAGCACAGGCACCATGCACCAGAGTTACAATTGACCCACACCTCTGTTACAATAAGACCTCAGCACCTGGGTCAAATGTGGAATTTCTTTCCATCTTCAACAGAATAATGAAGTTCATATGGAGAGGCTAGAGAACACATGTTACCTACAGAACAATATTAGGATAGTACCATACCGAGACATGTGCAGTTTGGGAGAAATTCGAACAAATGTGATTCTTGTCACAATTGACCCCGGTCTCCTCCACTTATTCAATCAGAGCTAATTCCATCCTATCGTCTACTAATGAGATAAATATTCGGACTGGTTATAGTGTACTACCGTAACATATTCACATTCAGCTGGATAGCGTGACCACTGTTTTCCTGAGCACAGATAGAGCCTGTGAGTGGGCTGGCGTCTTTCTGCTTAGAAGCAGAGGGCGTTCACTCATGACAGATCCCGTATTCTGGTCTCCATATCCATACCTTATATTATGTGACCCCACACTACGTCATAACGTGACTGTAAGAACAGTGTTACGTACGTTGTTACAACCCCATCTGCCCAAAGGCAAAGTACCGTAATTATTGTATGACAGTATAAGTATTATTATGAATATGATTTAAAAATAAAATCCTCCAGTTTCCCCTTTCATCCACAGGAGGCCTGATTCAAAAGACTCCAGTGCTATATTCAATTCAGACCTTTCATGCATTAAAGCAATCCATTTCTTCGGAAATTGGTCTAGAATCATGATTTCTCAAATTGTCAAATTGTCAATAGACATTCAAAGTAACATCTCAATGGAAGTGTTCATGATTTATCCAAGTAAACATTCAACTCGCGCGGGGTTAGTTACAACACTGGATTAAAGTGTCCAATAACTTTACGCTTTTCACGGTTTTACTGTTTGGTAGATGGTTTGCAGCTGTTCCACAACACACATTGCAGCGAGGTGACGGATGTTAAATGTTAAATGTATTTTCTTACGATCTAAGAGGAAGGTCACAATACCTACCTCTTAACAGTTTCAAAAAACAGGGGACTATTATGTACTGATTAGGAACTGTTTTCCGCGTGATCTGATAATAAAATGTAGGTGGAACAACTATAGTATGAACCTGTTATGATTCAGTAGCACGCCATCCGTGCATAAAATAGCCGCGAATGGCGACCGTCTCGAAATCGATTTTCTTCAGATACTTACTCAAACTACATCGCTCCACCTGCACAGCTGTCTAGTAGTGGTGGAAAGTAGGAAGACCTCACTCTAACCTGGATACTGCTCGAAAGACAACAATGTGGAGTAATTGCAGAATTCAGGACTTCAGAGGCGGAGGTTGCTGCCCACATATTAGTGAATAATAGTATTATAACGCGAGACAAAATAAATAAAACGATGAACATAGATGAGTCCAAGGACGACAGGAAGAAATGACAATCAGAATGAATAATATTGCAAGTAATCAAAGAATAAAGCAACAAATTTGCAGGAGAGTTGATGACTGACTAATTGAGTATCCCAAAAAAACTAGCGCAACCGTAAACGTCTTGAAACCTGCGGGCAAATACCGAGTTTCAAAATGGCCGCCCTGTGTAGTCGTATGGTGCGAAGATAAAAGTTGGACTCAGAACTATCGCCGGGTTCAGAAACGCGTAAATCTGCCCCGGGTGTAGTCGTATGGGGCGAAAATGTACTATGTGAAAAAATCACAGTCAATATAGATTTTTTCAGATAAGCCTATTGGAGTCAGGCTATTTTCCAAAAAGTTACTGTGTGAATACTAAGAAGGACATGTCCATGATCGCTTCAATTTAAGACAAGTTTTATGTAGTGAAACCTGTTGCATTTAAAACACTGTAATAGTTGACGGCACCCCGGGAACACATATTTTCAAACGACATTTAGGCCTCCCATGATAGCTCAACCACTGTATATTTTTGGAAGATAATTGACGATTTTCTACGATATGAACTTGGCTGTGTCGACCATTACTCTATCCGACAATAGTACATTGTACTCTTAGCATCTATATCGTGATCTGATTCGTCATTATCAAATGACCTGACAATAATTTAGTACAGCTCTGTTTTTTTTGGCAGAAAGTTAGTTCCGCCGACGAAACTTATCTATACCATCCCGTACAACACTTGTAGCAACATCGACGCGGATCGAGATCTTTAGACGACTGTTCTCCACATCACCATCTATTCGTGACCAGGAATATGGTAAGATCAGTTGAATGAGACAGTATTGAATAATCTAGACATTTGGAAATACATCACGGCGACATATGACAACTTATTAGGTCCAAATTACCAATAATAAAAGATCTCGCCCGGTTTGAACAGACAATGCATTTATGGAAAGTCTTGAATGTAAGGTTACTGATAATATCGTGGTTTGATACTACTTGTTATGAGAGTTGAATAAAAATCATAGCGTAAATTCAGGATCACGGAAGAGAGATTACACACAGACGAATGACATAAGCTAGTGGTGTCATTGCCGGTTCGTGAAAAAAAGGTACATGCTCCTAATAACTCGTATTCACCTGGCCCCGCACTGGCCACCAGGCGTGATTTTGAGGTGGCAGTGCATGCAGCTGTGGTGGGCGAGGTGTTGGCTTCCTCATTCTGCTGACTGACAGCGGGCAGGAAATAGGTTCGAACATGTGCATTACTGCCTCAAATTTGGCTCCAAGTTCATCGGATTGAAATAGTACTTGTTAGATGGGAACTACATCGAATTCGGACGAGAGTAAAGGTGATTTCGAGGTCACCTGAGGTCAAATTAGCATTATTCATGCGATTTCCGAACTTTTCAAAACTTGGTGAATCATAATGGGGTCTAGATTTTCGACAAACATCAAGGTCATTAGAGGTCAAATTTGCATGAATCACCCAAACTCATAATTGAGTGTTAGATGTGGACTACATATGATCCCAAGGAGTTGAGGTCTTGTGAGAACCCCCCCTCCCTCCAACACTTTAATGCTACTCATATAATGGATGTCTAGGTGTGATTCTACTCATCATATTTTCTCCAACTTGTGGTAAACGAAACCCGTCGATGGTAGGCGGTTTTGTTTACTAATAGATAACGGTCTGGAAGCTCGGATCATCCGTCCCGCACCAAATCAATGTCGGCGAATATAAACGACTTTGGAAATGTTGATCTATTCGAATTTGGACTCGGTTGAATGCATATGACGAATATTTGAATTAAAAAATCCATCGAGATGCACGAATATCGCACGAAAAAAAAATCGAATTCCTTCTTGGGATGAGGAACAAAGTATTGGAGATTATTGAACCTTATTGAGGTTATGAGAACAGTTAAATGTCCATCTGCTTCACGGTTATGTGGAAATTAGAGATATTGCCATGTGAAATTAGGTAGACCAGACGCATGAATAGTAGAAGAATGTGTTTTATGTGATTTGCTGACATAGATATATTTCGAGCATATTATTTCCGCGAATGGAGGTCACCTCTCAATCGATTTAACTGTCGAGAATCAAACTATATAAATCCACCTGTGCAGATGGTCAGTGGGTTTTCCTTAGAATGTGAAACGGTGCTGAATAATAACATTGGATAATTTGTGAAACCTAAAGAGTGGATTGGAATAAAATTACGATAATAATTTGGACAGTGCATATGACAATAAATGAGAGCTGCGAATAAGAGTGGAAGAGAGTATCGAGCAAATAATTTAATTACGGAGAAGGTCAATCGTCCGTGAAGAGGTCCGTCTTGGAGCTTTTGTTGATGAAAACTTGATAACAGCACATGAACACCAACTGAATATACGGAAAATAACGAAAGGAACAATTAGACAACCAATTGAGTTCTGGACCAAACGCCTCGGTTTGTCCATTCGGCGCATTACTGCAAAAAACGTTCTTTGCAGGTATGAAAGAACCAAGTCTATACCCTATTAATGGATACTTCACGCCAGTATGCCTGAAGGTATGATTCCGTATGTGCGGATGCAGGATGCGGCAGGACGCTATAAATATCAGGTGCACACAAGCAGAGACATGATAACTTCTCAAATAAGGGGAATTCTGCTTGTAGAGATAACATGAAACATGCACTGAGAAGGCTGCAGTACCATGTGTACTAGTGCGGCGTTGATGCCGAATCAGTAATTAAAAGGAATTCAATTAAACATAATTGTCCTCATGAAGCAATTTATCGTCTGTAAGTATGAGCTGCTACATATTTATGCCCCTCTGTGCCTCATCCTACAATCTTTTCCCATCCAAAATGGTATCCTTTTCCGCACAAGTGTGCAGGTGCGCAGGTATGGAATTTGACCTTAAAGACCATGTGAAAGGCTGAATCATAGGATCAAAACTTGCATAGATGAAAAGAGCATATTTCAAAATCTATAAATCCAAAATTTGTATTATCTTCATCAATAGGTTAGGTCTGATGACGTCACAAAGGGATCCAAATTAATCGAGATTACACACTAATAACTGATTTTTCTATTCCTCCATGAGTGAAAGGTGCACGTGATTTTTCTCCTCCGAAGTCAATGATTACTTGCATCTATATCTTCCTAAAATTTACGGAACGGATTTCCATATCAGGTTCACAGTTTCCGTGTGACAGATTTTTAAAAAAGTCAATTTCGCATTGACTTCATACTAAGCATGGATTTCCCTTCCCCTTGTGACATTGAAAAACACTGCGCGATACTAGATCTATCCTCATTTTCACCGTCTTATTAATTGACTGGAAGATATTTTTGGGTTTGATTTTCTTAATATACTGGTCAAAGGGAATCATACACTGCAAGTCATGTCCAGCACTTCCATTGGCCTCCAAGTAAGATCTGAAGATATGATTCGGAAAACACGGGTCAATGAACGATCAAACTACAGTTTGTTGAATCACGATCAAATCGAGTTATAAGCATGTTACAATTTGTCAATTTCAAGTTGTTCAAGCATCTTTTCTTGCTTTACTTTCACACCCCACACCACTTGCTCTTGTCTAGTCTCCCATAGATGGCAGCAATTGATCAACTCTACCTCGTAAGTATATTTCAACATCTGCTCGTAACGATCAATTGAAGGACAATCAAACGAGTCTCCATCTCGGTTAGTTCATCTCAATTCATGTACTGTTCAGCTCCCATTCCGGTCAATTCGATTTACAGCGAGTGGAATGCCCAGCGTATTAGCATATAGCCTAATGTTACCATGGTCAAATGGTATACTGCGACTGCCGGTGTACAATACCAGGTACAAACCTCTGTGTTGTGTTTATGCAAAATTATTAGCAGAACAATCGACAGACCATCCACATTCATAAGAAATAATTTCTCGCTGCTGTTCGCTGTAATAATTGATTCCTTGCCGAAGGATACAGGATGCACTGCATGTGAACCACATTACTATGGTAAATTACGATTGGTCAGGTCAAGACACTTGTCTGGTCAAATTGGGGTGAGGGAGCAGGGCGAACAACTCAACAAGTCACATCACCAGCCTAAGTACATGGCCATAAAAACCTCATTGACATGTCCCAGTGTGCTAGTATCCCAAGTATGAACTATGAAATGGTTTTAGGAATTATCCATTCCAAAAATGACGTATGATCCTTGCTGTTAACTACCATTAGACCACAACACTGTAGCACACATTACACAAGTTAGGACTGAACAAAAAAATAAGGCAAGGAATCCCACCATATCGTTGTGGTCTTGTTAATTATATTTTTGACATCATTATCTCTTTTTTCACATCAATAAGACCACTTTAAATTCCCTAAATCAGGTGTCCCTCCTTCGGGGATCGATGAAGTCGAGGGGTGACAAAACAACAAATCACGATTCCGGACGTACGGTTGAGCTGCTACGGTAGCTCTTTGGAGCCATCGCTGTAAATCATAGCTATTTCCACCAGGAAACTCGAACAAAAGCCGCACAGCTTCGGGAAAATCATAGTGGGAGCAAAGTTGATTCTGCTAGATTTCGGGTTCTACACCTACATAGAAACTGGGTGTGTGGTATGAATGATCACACCTATACATGGGACCTGTATTTCAAGAATGGTTTGCACAATTATACAATATTCGATGACTGCAATTACAGTGAAATTACCTGAAAAAAAGATTTGTGAAGAAGAATAGCAATCATCTTATGTTGGTCACGCCTGTTAGCAAGTATTTGTAATTCAAACATTTAGTTTGATACTCCGTTCCCTTCACGAACCTAAATTTATTTGAGTTAGATAGCAATCAATCGGAACAGTAATATATTCGGTTCGGCCAGTTATTTTAAAAGACTTTGGATTCGTCTCTGTCAATCTCTCTGCATATTGATGTTAAATCAATTATGTTTATAGGCCCACAAACCTAAAACTATAATATCCCCGGACACTGCACGTGTCGCGAGAAAATAATCCTAATTGCACCCATACACACCTTCTTAAATGGCCTACACTCAGTCTAATTAATACTCTCTGGAACTTGAATTTCAAAGGTCGCACTACTGTACCAGACCGATATCTCCTTGCCAGAAATTGTTTATATTAAATTCAGGTACAATCTTACAAACCCCAAACATGGCTTTACGACAGGGCAATGCACCCGGCCTGTACAAACATCGTTAGCTCTAATGGTCTCAATGTAATTGGTTCTCTGTTCGTCACAGGTGGCCGGGGAATTAATTAACTCGATCAGTCTACTCAGAGTGAATATGGCAACTGTAAGAATTTCACACTTTTCTCGCGACACACAGTAATTTTAAGTCTCCGATAGCCAGAGGTGTCAGCTAAGCAAGTAACAATGTGTCAATTACCGTAGTGTTGAATTATCAGGTAAGTTGAAATTACTCTCACCCAAAAAAATATCAAACTCGCGCGCTGTTAATTGAAATCACCGTTAACTCGACACTCGCCTCTTCTCACATGCTACGAATACCTATCGCTTTATTGACTAAAAGTAGGTGTTGCTATCAAAATAGTCGCGATCGATGAAGTCAAGAGGGAAGGTCTGCAAATCACTGCTAGTTGAGAATATGGAAGCCTTCAAGGGCCATCACGAATATCCAGGAGTAGCTTTTCTGAGAGTGTGAAACTTCACGAACTTGCCAAATAGCCTACAAAGAATTATGTTCTTACAAATTTATTGCATCATGATCAATAAGACTTGATTGATAATTGAGTTATTTAAGAACGGTTATATTATTATTATCTCATGATTATTTCATTGTCATTATTATTATTATTATTATTATTATTTATGTAAAATATATGGCTGCGACCAACGTTTCATAACCCATCATTGCTCAGCCTGAAACGTTCTGGTACCTGAGTAACCAACCTTCCTAATATTCTGTCGCCAGTTGCCTATCTACAAATTTATATCAAACTATCAGAGCGGCGTGAAACAACGTTTCATTTACGAAATACGGAAATGGAATATTTTGAGACTTACCGGTATTTGACTGTAAGGAACGATACTCCTGGCTTTTGAAATAATTTTGGGGTAACATTTTCAGGGTGACCGATTTGCGAGACGTATATTTCCTCCCGTATCCCACTCAATCAATTAATTAGATGATGGCCATCCGTCCTCCTTTCATAATTTCTTCCGTCACATTACATATTGAGTATTCATTCCGCTGGAGCGAATAACAAATAGCTGTTAGTTCATTTCTCTCGCAATTTTGTGCGCTAGCTTCAAGCGAATTGCCTGGAGGGAGAACAGGTATATATCTTCGATTCAGTGGGTCAATTCAAGCCAATACGTCCTGTTAAATAGAGGCAATATTCCGTGGTCAATTGGAGCTGATGATCAATTGAAGCTGGCGACTAATTCGGACAGGGCCGATCAAATTTGTCTCACACAAGCTACTTCGTATCAAGTCATATATAGTAGAGGACTAGGCTTATTTCGGATTTCTTTATTCTTTAGGAATTAAACGTTTTACTCGAAACTATTCCATGCACTCTCTTTAACACATGTTTAAATCTTTAAAAGCACTGTGAAACATAGCAATGTACATTTTTCAACTGAACCCGCCTATAAAAATGTAAACTGAGCTTAGCATAGAGGCAGGCGATAGAGCTATTACACATGTTTGACAAACAGTGTTTGGGCAAGTAATTAAATCCTAAACACGTGTTTATCAATTGTACAATTCTTATGAGTCTCCGTAGTATAAAAGTAACGTTTCATTCGCATCCGTTCGGATACAGTAATAATCTATTGAGTTCAGGTTTACGTGAACCGCGAAACAAGTGAATCATCAACACGGACCGGTACATATGTTTACATATAGTAATCAGATTCGGAGAGATATGAAGAAGGTTCCATGGCAGGAAAAACCATCCTCCGAATGAAATTGAACGAGCACTCAGTACGTGGAATAATCGTGCGTATTCATTCCGTTTGTTTGTTTTATACAGCGAAGGGGTTATATGGAATATCTCTCTCATAAAAAATAGTGACATACTGACATAGTGACATTGATGTTTCCAGCCCCTCATCGAGTTATCTTCTCGGTTCCTGTACTAATTTTAACAATAATAATAACGAATGTTCGTATATCGTTTTTTTGACATACATTATAATATATTATCTCTTGCTACAAAGCGTTGTCTGAAACATCATCAACTGAGATTGAAAGTAGCACACAAACATCTGTTTGAATGTTCCCTAAACCAGGGAAATGTCATCATTTCCCTGCCTAAACTGGTCGAAAAACTGGTCGTCTGACATTATCTCACGTTCCGTTGGAGTGTGTCCCATTTTGCTAGAGATACTCGAATCCTCTATAGGATGCTATCCTATCAGAAAGTTAGGAGATGATAATAATAATAACCAGAAAGCCAATAGAGGCTTATAGAGATTCATTGTGGATTAGGAGAATTATTCATATTCTTGATTACAAT